>JBBPBX010011975.1:0-46455 GCA_038048925.1 Garcialebias charrua | reverse complement strand
TACATTTTGTACACTATCATTATGAGATTGCCTTGTATTGTTTCTTTTGTAAAAAAATGAACAAATTTAATAAACATAAACATAAACATCCCCACTAAATGCATCAAAACGCTCCCAATGCACCGTGTTTGCTGCTTGTCAACAGATGTCTGTTTCCACCGAACGTGTCTGCAGACGCGCAGTGGGAGGAGCGTCTGGCTCCCTTCCCGGTCAGATATGTGTTGTTTTTCTGTGCACCGAGCAGATAAAATCAGCTGTACGTGAGCCTCGTTACTACTTGAGTGGGTTTTCTACGAGCCGAACTGCAGCTCCAAAAGTCTTTGTTGAGATTAAAACGTTTTTTTTATGTTTGGGGTGATCGTACGCTCGAGTGGACAGCAGCAACTTTAAAAATGCCAGGTTTCCTACCGGAGGCTGTTTTCGCCACGGAGGCTCGACGGGGTGAGTTTAAAAAGTCCACAAAAAGTCCTGTCGTGGTTGCGTCATCACATAGCAGAGTCTCTCCCGATTGGTTGCTGCGACGCGGCAAGCAGCAGAAGCAAGAATATTCTTGCTTCTGTTGCTCGCTGGCTCGGCTGCTGCAGATGCGCGCGTGCAAAGGAACTGCCGGGCGCTGCTGCGCTGCTTGAAATACTGAAGACGCGCTGCGTCACGCCCCGCTGCTCCAAGATGCGCGGCCACATAGACTTTCAATGTAAAGTGGCTGCTTTGGAGGCGCGAAAAGCGTTTGGTGGAAACCCGGCATAAGAGTTTCAGAGAGATGTGAAAAGGTGTAAACCCAGGTCATGCATGAGGGCCTGTTCCACTACACTAGGGTCAAAGAAATCTGCCTCAAGGCCTTCAGAATAAACACTGAAGGCACTGGCGAGTTAAAACAAATGTCAATGAAACTGTTGCTTTAATCAATCAAATTTTGAATTGGCAACACCGGGGCCTTCTAGCAGACATTCAACAATGTCAGCCTTTTCACAGTGTATGATTGGACGGTCACAGAGTACAGTATACCGGTACATGGCGGGGCTAGGAAACTGCATCTGTGGCAACTTGCACAAGCCAAACTTCAAGTGGACATTCTCATCCCTAAGGCAAATCAAAACAAGACAAAAATATCACTTTTATTAAATAAACTATCGTTTGTGGGATTCAAAACAGTTTATTTACAAATTTTGGGGAAACATTTAAACAGATGAAAAATTATCATAAAACACCAATATAAATAAAGATGGACAAAGTGTTTCCATTAACATCCATCCATTATCTTCTGCTTGTTCTGAAGTCAGGTCTCGGGGGTAGCAGCTTGAACAGGGAGGTCCAGACATCTCTGTCCACAGCCACCTCTTATAATTCTTCTGGGAGGATTCCAAGTTGTCCCCATGCCAACCGAGAGACATAGTCTCTCCAGTGTGTCCTGGGTCTTCCCGTGGGTCTCCTTCCAGTTGGACATTCCTGATGCACCTCTCTAGGGAGGCGCCCAGGAAGCATCCTTACCAAATGCCCAAACTATCTCAACTGGCTCCTCTCGATGTGGAGGAGCAGCGGTTCTACTCCGAGTTTCTCCTGGATAACCAAACTTCTCACTTTAGCTCTAAGGCAGAGTCCAGCTACCCTGCAGAGGAAACTCATTTCAGCCGCCTGTATCCATGATCTTTCAGCCACTGTATACCCAGAGCTCATGACCATAGGTGAGGGTAGGAATGTAGACCGA
Organism: Garcialebias charrua; assembly: GCA_038048925.1. NCBI lineage: Eukaryota > Metazoa > Chordata > Actinopteri > Cyprinodontiformes > Rivulidae > Garcialebias > Garcialebias charrua. Next base: position 44,750 of record JBBPBX010011975.1, on the reverse strand, counting down.
CGGGTAAACAGAGAGCTTTACCTTACAGCTCAGCTCCCTCTTCTTCTTGTTTTACCTCACCCTGTCTAGAAATTACTTTGCTTCCTAATGTATGTAAAACTGCTTTAACCCCGACATGGTAGTCCAATACAAACAGGAGGTTGAGGTTTTGGACTAGCAACCCAGTAAGCCACTTTGAGATAGAGTTACCCTCTGAGGCGTGCAGGTTCAGACCTCTTGGCAGCGCATTCTGACAGAGAGCAGATATGTGTACCTGTTGGGAGTCAGCCCATCTGTCTCTGTCTCAACCAGCACAAAACACACAAACGAACAAACACACACACACAATTCTTTGGAAAAGTGAGATGTGAGCACGTGTTGGCAGTAACAAGCGAAGTGCACCATGAGGAAAAACCAGATAGGAGATGAAGTGACCAATAGATCTGAGAACTGGGAGTCACCTTTTCTCACTTACGCCTTGCTCTGCTGTCCCTCTCTGCTAACAAGATCTAAAACCTACAGGTTCACTTCACGTCATAGAAATGTGTTCTCTTGCTGTCTTTACTCCAGTAACTCCACTAATTTCATTTTAATGAAAAATAAAAAGCATAATGTCTATGAAAACATGAATGATAAAAACATTATCAAGGCAACGTTATCAACGTTTTTAAAAAATGCTTTATATGCAAAAGATCAGAAGCATGTCTGCTTCTGGTTTGAAGAAGAGGTTCTTTGAGAGTAAGATGAAATTTGCTATAGATTAAAATAGATTTGCTTAGGCAAATTGTTAAATAATTTAAGAGTATTGTCAACTACATAACTATAGGGTGTCTCATCATTTGTGTTGCTTCATATTGCTGAAAGATTCAGAAATGTCTAAAACAGTTGTTTACACAAAGGACAAGACTTCAACAAATAACCAGAGATGATGATCATCACGTTCAAAGAAGTCCGTTTAAATAATGTACCAGTAGATGTTCATGGGAGTTATTAAAATATGTGAATGAGCTGAATATCAGTTTGGAAATTATTTATGGTCTTTCAGTAGGAAGCATTGGATACTCCAGTGGCTGTCTGAAAGCTGGATGACTTTGTGAGGACACTGGCTGTCACGCTTAAAGTATTTTAATTCTAAGAGCTCCTTCACATTGGATGACAGCCCTGCCACATCAACTACTACAATATAACTAGTTGCCATGCTTTTAATACGGACAAGTTAGTTTTTCTGTTATTTCAGCATACTGTATTTAAAACACTTTGTTGCACCTTGCGGCACCTGCACCTACATCATGCTTCGTAATTGACACAAGGACGACGTCCATCACACATTTAATGCGTAGCATTTCACAACAACGCAGCCGAGTTCTGCTCCACACCACTTTTGGTTCACCACTGCCCGATTCACTTCTGAAGAATCACAGTGTTCAAACTCACTCTCTGTGCGGGCCAGCTTTACTTGTGATTTGATGATGTAATGTAATAGGAGTTCTATTACACACACACACAAACTGATAGGAGGCCACCTATGCAACAAATTCTGTTGTGTAATTTCCTCGCTCCTAAATATTCCACAGTCAACTGTCAGCTGTATTATAAGAAGATGGAAGTGTTTGGGAATGACAGCAACTCAGCCATGAAGTGGTAGGCCACGTAAACTAATGGAGTGGGGTCAGCAGATGCTGAAGCGCATAGTGTGAAGAGGTCGCCAACTTTATGCAGAGTCAATCACCACAGACCTCCAAACTTCATGTGGCCTTCCGATTAGCTCAAGAACAGTATGCAAAGAGCTTCATGGAATGGGTTTCCATGGTGGAGCAGTTGCCTCCAAGCCATACATCACCAAGTGCAATGCAAAGTGTTGGATGCAGTGGTGTAAAGCACGACACCACTTGACTCTAGAGCAGTGGAGTCGCATTCTCTGGAGTTACGAATCACGCTTCTCCATCTGGCAATCTGATGGACGAGTCTGGGTTTGGCAATTGCCAGGAGAACAGTACTTGTCTGACTGCATTGTGCCAAGTGCAAAGTTTGGTGGAGGGGGGATTAAGGTGTGGGGTTGTTTTTCAGGAGCTGGGCTTGGTCCCTTAGTTATAGTGAAAGGAACTCTTGACTGATTCAGCATACCAAGATATTTTGGACAATTCCATGCTCCCAACTTTGTGGGAACAGTTTGGAGCTGGCCCCTTCCTCTTCCAACATGACTGTGCACCAGTGCACAAAGCAAGGTCCATAAAGACATGTATGGCAGAGTCTGGTGGGGATGAACTTGACTGGCCTGCACATAATCCTAACCTCAACCCGATAGAACACCTTTGGGATGAATTAGAATGGAGACTGAGAGCCTGGCCTTCTCGTCCAACATCAGTATGTGACTTCAGAAATGTGCTTCTAGAAGAATGGTCAAAAATCCCCATAAACACACTCCTAAACCTTGTGGACAGCCTCCTTGGAAGAGTTGAAGCTGTTCTAGCTGCAAAGGGTTGACCAAAGTCATATTGAACCCTATGGATTAGGAATGAGATGTCACTTAAGATCATATTAAAAGGGGCAGATATCATAAGTTCCCTTTCAGTTGGTCTCTCGGTGCAACATACTTGCTATGGGAATTGCGCCCCCACGCGATTACCTGAAGGAATATACTCACGCCTTTACGGCCAGGGGCATCACCGCCGCGCCAGAGGCCCCGCCCTCTAATTACTTAAGCAGATTGCGCCCCTCCATCTTTCTCTTTTTTGCCCTTCACCTCGCTTAAACCTGAACTACCTCTTCGCGGGACTTCTCTGTTGCTTCATCGCTCAACCAGAGGTGAGCTTGCTCCCTACACAGAGCGCACAGAGAATTATTCCTGCGTACTGCTGGACTAGCGAAAGCTAGTCCGGCACATTTCTCTTAACCCCAAAGTATTTTCTTCTCCTCTCTCTACAGGTTGCTTCGCTCGACGGCGCTAACTACGCCACAAGAAAAAAGCTACCTCGCTAACTCCTAGCGAGCTAGCCAGCGAAAGCGACGCGACGGAGGAGACTTTTCAAGGAAAAAGAAAGAAGATTCTGGAAGGACTCGCTCGCCTCATCTCGGACATGCCTCCGGAGAAAGGAAAGCGAAAGGCGAGACTTCCAAGGAAAACCAGCGGGACGGCGAGCCCAACCTCGCGCGCCTGTCCCAGCGGATGTGGCTTTTCCCTCGCAGCAACGGACACCCACGAGGCCTGTCCAATCTGCTTGGGGATGCTGCATGCAAAAACAGCACTGGATGCACCCGACTTTTGCCCACACTGCAGCCTTATGATGGATGCGGTGCTGCGGCATCGGGTTGACCTTATCGCCAAGGCCATGGGCTCTGACGTGCTGGCTCCCATGGTGGACCTAACAGTCGAATTCGACACCCGGGGCATGATGAACGAGGACGAGATCTCGATTTCAGCCTCGGGCGAATTTTCAACGGAGGAGGCGGACGTGGAACTGGAGGATCAGGGTGAAGACCTCTCCCAGACCCCAGTACCTGTGCTCCCAGAAACTGACTTTTCCATCCCTGCTCTGTTCGACTTGTGCCACAGAGCAACGGACGCGCTGCACATCCCATGGCCTGAACCTCCGCCTCGCCAACAGGTCACGAGGCTGGCAGGAAACTATTTCTACTCGAAACAGCAGGCCGCCACAAGGCAAAAGATGCCCGTGTTCCCGGATTTTATGACAGAACTAACGCCCACCTGGACTCAGCCACGAGCCCCTATGCTTCTCCCCCTCTCATAGTTCCTCGACGTGGATGGGATGGATGAAGTGGGAATAGCTAACGTGCCTCAGATCGAGGAAACTTTAGCATCTCACCTGGCTCCTAAATCATCAGGAACAAAACCAACTCTTCCTAGCAAGGCTTGCCAGGCCTCGGCGTCTCTTCTCGAGAAATGCTACAGGGCTCAGGGACTCGTGGCACGCACCATGAACGCGTCCGCGTTAATGCAGGCTTACCTAGCCGAAAAACTGCAACAGCTCCAAACGACAACGGACAAGCAGGCGGCTGCCGAATTGCTGGATGAAGCCCGCAGAGCAACAGACTTCGTGCTCCGTATGATGGGGACAGCTGCTGTTGCACAAGGCAGGGGAATGGCGGAAGTGGTCATCGCGATCCGCCACCTCTGGATGACTCTGACGGATCTCCCGGAGGGACAGAAGGTGCCTTTTCTCCACCACTCGATAGAGCCGGCGGGATTATTTGGTAAAGCTTTGGAGCAAATTCAGACCAAGCTGGACCAAAGACGCAGACAGGTCGAAGCTCTCCAGGTGGGCATTCCCCGGAGGTTTCGTCCCCCCATGGGAGTCTGCTGGTAGCAGACCTGTGCAAACCTTAGCAACACTCAGCAACCTGTACCCCGCCGCAGAAGTGGCCAGCATACGAGGAAGAGCCCAGGCAAAGACCCCCGCAGGTCCCACCTCGTACCGAGCATGCATGGAGCAAAAACAGGTTTGTCCCCCGCCAGGCAACCAAACAGGGACTCCTCGGCGAATCGTGACAACGGAAAGAATCGTGCCTGATGAACCAGGCCCATGTGTCCACATTACAGGGTCACCCGCCCACGTGGTAACGGGAATGATCCCTTCATGTCCAGACTTTGCTTGTAACATAGTACAATCAGCTGGTATATTTACAGCATGCACAAATCATGCTTTCTCTGCTGTGAGTGACATAAAATCATGTACGTCATTGCACATAAGCACAAATAAAGTTTATGAAACAGCTCCTCTCTGTTTTATTGACCAAAAAAAAAACACAAACATCAACAACACAGAACAGGTCTTCAGACCTGCAAGCCGTCATAAAGAGAGAGGGCCTTTTTCCCCCTCTCTCTCACGGCCCACGGGGTATTAGCATAATTGATAAGCCCAGCAGAGTGTCTCTGCAATGAGCAATAATAATAATAATAATTAATTCAATTTATAACACACTTTTCATTACTGAAAATCTCAAAGTGCTACACATATATTGAATGCTACACACATTCATAAACCGGTGGCGGCAGACTACCATGCAAGGTGCTTTCCAGTCCTACCGGGAGCAACTCAGGGTTAAGTGTCTTGCCCAAGGACACAACGACACATGGTGCGGGTCCCGGGAGTCGAACCGCCAACTTTCCGATCGGGAGACGACTGCCCTTACCACTACGCCACGGACCGCCCCTGAGGCGTCTGTAACCCCCCCCCCCCCCTCTCACTCCTCTCAGGAAGACAGGTGGGAGTATCACGTGCTCAAGCCCTAGTTCCATTGTGAACAATGGGAGAGCCAATACCCTAAACAGACGAACACGTGACATGTCAGCTCCTCAGAGAGGCAAGCTGACAAAGTCTGACAACGGGGGGGCCTCATCAGACGCCCTCAGGCAGCTACAAATTTCACACCTTCACAACAATGACTTTGTTCAGCCGGTTGTGAATAAAAACAAACCTGAGCCAAATCAGATTTCTCTTCCTGTTTTCCAAGAGGAACTGAGCTCCTTATCATCAAATAATCTCAAGTCTGCCAAACCAGGAGGCACACCCCCACGCTAGCATGGTGCAGCTGTTCCTTTGTTATTAACGAGGAACATGAAATGCTCGAGCAGTACTCAGACAACAGGTCTCTCTGTGTTGATCCAAAACTGCTTTCAAAAATAATTCCCCCAGGGGGTGATGCACGGACCTCGGTCGGTTTGCCTGGTACCAACGCTCCATTAAAGCAAAGGACCAGTAAACTGGACCATCCCAAGAAAAGGATCGGAGTTAGGAGGTCTGCTTGTTTACATAACTCGCAGCCTCACGACAAAACTCCAGATTTGGAGGAGGAAAATATATTTTCCGCTCAAAACCTGTCTAATAAAGTTGACAGACTACATCAGCCCTCAATTAACCCTGAGCAGGGTAACTTGGGAGCTCATCAACAAGAAGGCCTTCCCAACCTGGTTGACCCCAAGAGGTTAACAGCTTCTGTGTCACCAGAAGGGACAATACAACCACCTAGGCCAGGAACTACCAAAAGCATCAGCTTGTTGGCTGAAAAGAACAGGTTGATAGCATCAGGCTTGCCAGAAAATGTGGTATTGACCATACAAAATGCCCGTGCTGGTTCAACACAATCTTTATACGCACAAAAGTGGTGCATTTTTGAAGCCTGGTGCTCAGAAAGAATTTTTTTTTCTTTTTTTTTCTTTTTTTATTGGCATTTTTAGTAATAAAACAAACTACAGTATCATCAACACCCCTCCCAAACCAAACAAAACAGCACATCGGATAGTAAAGGTCACACAGTCAAAACAACATAAGGTAAATACACCAGATTATGAATCACACCATTTCAACAATACACCAGAGAGCAAGGGCTCATATAATACCGGACATTAGTCTAATGATCAACTACGATACCTTCATTGAATATATTTTAGTACAGAGTCCCATATTGTCCCAAACATGTTCATTTTGTCTTCGTTGTAATATCTCAATCTTTCCAGAGACAATGTGTTTGCCAATTCTCCCAACCACTGTTCAAATGTGGGTACAAAGTCCTTCTTCCAAACCTTCAAGATCAACTTCTTAGCGATTACCATACCAAACAAAATGGCTACTTTCTCATATTTATTGGCCAGGGGCAAAACCCCTGGAGCTCCGAGAATTGCAACCAGTGGATCCGGATCCCATTGTTTCCCAAAAGCAGTGGAAAAGAAATAAAAAATGTTCTTCCAAAATGTATGCAGCTGTATACATGACCAAAAGGAGTGGAGCAAGTTGCCCGTTGCAACTTTACACCGATTACACATTGGTGACTCATTCGGGTAAAAAGTACTTAATTTTTCTCTTGAATAATAGAGTCTATGCAATGTTTTGAATTGTATAAGATTATGCCTAGAGTTAACTGAACAGTCATGTATACTCTTCAAACTTTCCTCCCACACATCGTCAGGTATCTGTTGTCCCATCTCATCCTCCCATACTTTCTTGATTTTAGTGAGGTCTACCGGTACATTATTGAGAATGCTGTAAAAGTATGACACTGCCCCAGGATTAACCGGATCAAATTTATTTATTGCCTCCAGAGTCTCATGTCTTGTAAGAGTTCTAAAATTTGATATATTTTTACTAATGTGGTGGAGAGCAGGGTAGAAAAGGTTTTGTCAGATGATATCTATGAAAGTTGGGTTGTGGCATCTTTTTACACTGGTTGGACAAGTGGATCCAAACCAAAGCAGAAACAACATTTTCTACAAAAATGGGACAGTAAATCATGATAAACACACATCAGGATAGTATAGCCAAACCTACTGGAACACTTCTCATCTCAAACAGCTGCAGCAGTGAGAGGTTTATCTGAAGGTGTGCCTCAGGGATGTGACTGGTCTGTGTTACAGAGGGCATTAAATGTTAGTATCTCAGTTGAAACATGGGTCTTGTATCCAGATCCTGAGAAACGCTGGTATCTCAGCAATACTTTGGATAAGTCTGACATTTAGAAATTCCCAAGTGACTTCCTCCTCCACTGCACTGCTAAACGACTCAAATGGGTTCATGTTTTTCTTCAACCCACTTCTTTCTGCTTGAGAAACACAACAAACTGAATGCATTTTATATTTGGGACATTTAGTTGACATGCAGCAACTTAACAAATGCAAACTAAGAGGAAAGTTAAAATACTTCTTATCTTCCATCTTGAGTAAATACTCCTTTTTTTTAGAGAATCCCTGAGACACAAGTGTTTTTGAAAGGCTGCAGTACATTTCAAAACACATTTTTTTTGTAATTAAAGCAGAGCCGTGTGGACAGTTTCTAATAATCAAGGCAAAACTGATTCCAGATCCTCCTGAACAAGACATTTTAACAGCTCTAAGATTGTTTAATGGATCTCAATTTTTGTTGTTTTTATAGCTTATTTTTTTATAGCTTATTTTATATAGCTTATTTTTAATAGCTTATTTTCTGGATCAACACTGTCTTTCAGAATTTTGAGATTAAAGTCATATTTCAGGGAAATATATATTTTTAACACTGTGGCCCCAATCCTCCTCCATATGTAGGACATTTAGTAAAAGTTGATACATTTAAATAAAAAGGTTGAAGTAATTAAGTTATTTACTTTGTAAAAAAAGTTCAGAATGAATTAATGAGTGTTTTTAGGAGCAAAGATGGGCAAAATGATTAGTTTTCTCTACAAATGTGTGACAAATTAAAACATTCTGTGTATTTCTCCAGGTAATATTAAAAGGGATTTCTCCTGCAACAGTGCAGGTAAGCCTCGTTAATACCTTTCATCAATATGTAGCTGATTTGTTTTGAAATAAACAGGTGACGCACTTTATGATTATAGAGTAAAAACACGTCAAAACTATTCAACAAGTCCAATACTTTTTCTATGGAATATTAATGCAGAAATGCAGAAAAATAACCTTTCTTTTCCAAGATGCTTGTGCATTTTTTGTGGCTATGAAAGAAGAATTTATCATTATTACATAGTTTTTGCAGGTTTGCCTAACAGATCATCTACAGACACAGTTCATGCCAATGGGTCATGGAAGGTCCCAAACACAGACAAACAGGAGGCAAATTTTTAATCAAAAAGGACTTTAATGACTCAAAAATCAAGATTTACTGAGGTTGCATAACAGTACTCAAAACAAATGACAATCCAGCAGCAAGGAATGTACAAGAGGACCAAAAACTTGAAAATCGGAAAGTACATATCTGATTACAGTTAAAGACCAACTGATGTCACCGCCAGTTCCCACAGTGTCACATTTTAAAGTTTACTGATAACGTTGTCATCCTGTCCCTTCTCAGCAGTGATGACCCAGACCTTGGGTCTGTGGTCATGGACTTCACTGAATGGTGTTAGTCTTCCTTTTGAAAGTTAAATGTTGCTAAGACAAAGGAGATGGTCACTGATTTTAGAAAATACTTCAGTTGCAGCTCCTGTGGTCATTGATGATGTAGCTGTTGAGAGGTGGTGCATCAGTAAAAATATCTGGAGCTGTTCTTGATGACAAACTGACTGTTGATGCACATGTGAATTGATTTTGTAAGAAGGCCCAAAAGAGAATGCATTTTTACCAGAAGCTCTGTGGGTTTAACGCTGGTCCTACTTTTATGAGAACGTTTGATTCATGTTTTATCAAGACTCTTTAAACTTTTACCTTCTTCTGTTGGTTTGGATTGTTAACATGCAAAAACAGGAAGAAACTCTCAGGGATTGTCAGGATGTGCAGTAAAACTGCTGGCATACAGAACCTCAATGACCTACACAAGGTGAGGTCAGTGAACGAGGCCAGGCTAATTCTGGCAGATCCTGATCACCCACTCCATGGTGAGTTCAGGCTGCTTCCATCTGGATGCTGGTATCTGTTGCACAGATGTAGGATGACCAGACTGAAAAACTCATTTATCTCTGTGATCAAGCTTCTCAGTGAACAATGATGATTTTTGTACAGTTACTTTAATATCTGAATGTCTTGTGTAGTATGGATTTTTTGTGTACCTACTGACTGTGAAGCAAATTTCCCCTTGGGGATAATAAAGAATCTTGAACTTGAACAGGTCTATCTTGATCTAGAAGAAGAGACAACTGAGGAGATATGTAGACCAAGATAAAAAGAAAAAATACACCAAAAACCTCAGAAAATCACACCGGAATCAACAAAAACATGTAAACAAGCACCGCAGATCCATGCCTGGTGAATTAAAAATGGCAGACCCTGACCGATGATGACTGTCGACCACTGCATACACTAAGACTGAACAGGACAAAATAACACATGAAACACTTCACTGTGTGATGTCTTTGATCTTAAATCATCATTTAGGTTCAGTCTAATTATTGTCTGTTTGTATTTTGATACGCCCATCAAAGGTGGTATCATGGTAGAGTCTCGGTTCATCGATCTCTCCATCCAAATGTCATACATTTTCTCTTGTCCCCCCATAAATTCAGATCTGCTCATACAGTAATTGAACAAATCTTCAAGTTCATACTCATATGTCAGAGTCAGAGAGAGTCAGACTCAGATAATCTTTATTGTCATTTGCACCGCATGTGATACATACATGTGATGAAACAAGATTATGTACACAGGGTCCAAGTTACATCCAACAACAAAATGTAAGAGAAGAACAGTAATAACATCTAAGATATGACAAAAAAACATCAGCTAACAATACTCTAAGCACTAATGTAATAGAAAAACATCATTCCAAAAAGCAGCCCAAACATGAGTCAGTATGAGCAGATGGTCACAGATGAACACAGCAACATGAAATAGATCAGCATCAACATGATGTGATATTTTGCAGTGATTATTATGATTATTTATTTATTCATGAGTCTAACAGCCTCAGGGTAGAAGCTGTTCCTCAGTCTAGTGGTTCTACATTTGATGCTCCTCAACCTCCGTCCTGAGGGGAGTGGGGCAAAGAGTGAGTGTGCTGGGTGAGTGGGGTCTTTCATGATGCAGGTGGCTCTTTTCCTGCATCTGGAGGTGTAAATGTCTGTGATGGTGGGGAGACTGACTCCAACAGACTTCTGTGCAGCCTTCACCACTCTCTGTAGAGCTTTTCTTTCTGCAGCTGTGCAGCCTCCATGCCACACGTTGATGCTGGAGCACAGGATGCTCTCCACTGCACACCTGTAGAACGAGGTGAGAACTGGGCTACTCAGACCAGCTCGTCTCAGCCGTCTGAGGAAGTAGAGTCTCTGATGACCTTTCTTGATCAGGCTGGTGGTGTTGTTGCTCCAGCTGAGGTTATCATTCAAGTGTACACCCAAGTACTTGTAGCTGGAGACCACTTCCACCGCATATCCTCTTATGTTCAGTGGGGTGTGGGTGGGTTTGTTCCTTCTGAAGTCCACAATCATCTCCTTTGTCTTCTTCACATTCATGTGAAGGTTATTCTCTTTGCACCAGCTCTCCAGGTGTTCTACCTCCTGCCTGTAGCTGGACTCATCTCTGTTTGTGATGCATCCCACCACAGCTATCATCTGCAAACTTAACAATATGACAGCCTGGATGGGTGGCTGCACAATCATATGTGAGCAGAGTGAACAGAAGAGGGCTCAACACACATGCTTGAGGAGAGCCAGTGCTGAGGGTTATGGTGGAGGAGGAGAAGTTGTGGATCCTCACTGACTGAGGTCTGTTTGTTAAGAAGTCTAGTACCCAGTTACAAATACTGTAGAGGGGCTTAGTCCTAGTGAGAATACAGTAGTTTGTCCATCAGAGTTTGGGGGATCATGGTGTTGAAGGCAGATGTGAAGTCCACAAAGAGCAGACGTACATATGAGTCCTTCTGTTCCAGGTGGGTGAGACTAGTGTGGACCATAGAGGAGACGGCATCCTCTGTTGATGGGTTCTCACGGTAAGCATACTGATGAGGGTCCTCGTTGATGTTGATGGATGTTTTTATGTGGGTCATAACCAGTTTTTCAAAGCATTTCGCGACTATCGGGGTGAGAGCCACTGGCCACTGTGGAGTTTTTTTGGGATGATGGTGGTAGTCTTCAGGCAGGTGGAAACTGTCTCCAGGGCAAGTGAGGTGTTAAAGATGTCGGCCAGCACATCGCAGAGCTGGTCAGCACATTCTTTTAGCACTTTCCCAGGAATGATGTCCGGTCCGGTTGCTTTGTGAGGGTTGATCCTCCTGAGACTACTCCACACTTCTGCTACGGTCACGCTGAGGTGCACTTCATCTGGTGGTGAGATGAGTCTTGTGCTGGGTGGTCTGTTTGGGTCCTCAAAGCGTGCATAAAACTTGTTGAGGGCATCAGGCAGAGATGGATCTTTGGGGCATTGTTCCTTCCTTCCTTTATAATCTGTTATGCACTTACCGTAAAAATCGGTGTTTAACACGCTCCTGTGTATAACACGCTTTGTCCAATTATTGTAAATAAATTGGAAAAATCCATAAATAACACACTTCGGCATATAAAACGCATCTATTACGCGTACGCGACACGTCAGCACCTCATTTGCCCTGCTGAAAATGGCGGCCACAGAAGCGAGCCAGTACAAAGGACATTACAAGATTAACACGGTAAAAACAATTATTTCTTTGCTGAGAAAATATATATTTCTTAGCTGACATTATAGCACAAGGGTTCCTGAGCTTAACCGTTCCTTAATCAATTCACGAAATGTTCATTTTTCATTTTTATATATTTTTTATTGATTATTAGCTGTATATTGACAAATATGTTTATGTTTATGTTTGTTTATGTTTATGTTTATTAAATTTGTTCATTTTTTTACAAAAGAAACAATACAAGACAATCTCATAATGATAGTGTACAAAATGTAAAAAAATGAAAGGTAGCAGAAAGAAGAATAAATCTTATTATATCTGCCCCTTATCTCCAACAATCAGATTAAACAACAGTAGTCAAACCATGTAAACAATAATAATCTTCAACCAACTTTTTCCAACAATCAGGTTAAACAATAATATTCTTCAACCAACAGTACAAAATGACTAACTCTTTCTAATTTTCTAACTAATACAATACACATTACGTTATTTCACATATATTTTTTTAACACATTTGTTTTGATCATTTTTTTAAATGTAAACATTGACTTGGCATTTTTAACTACATTCTCCAAGCCATTCCATAATCTAATTCCCTGGATTGAGGTAGAACGTCCCTTCAAACTGGTTCTGAATTGTGGTTTTACAAACAACTCTGTTCCCTTAAGATTATAACAACTTTGTCTTTTAACAAAGTGCATTTGGATATTTAAAGGTAATGCATTATTTTGAGCTCTATACATAACTGATAAAATATTATAGTCTACCAAATCATGGAACTTCAATAATTTTAGTTGATAAAATAATGTACTTGATGGATGACGGTAATGCTTTCTAGTGATAATTCTTACAGCTCTTTTCTGTAATACAAAAATAGGCTTTGTGATTGTTTTACACGCTTTCCCCCAAACATCAATACAATAGATTAAGTGTGGAACAATGATTGTGTTATACAACAAATACAGAGCTTTATCATTCAATAGGTCTCTGACTTTGTACAGCACTGCTATCGATTTAGCTATTTTTATTCTTACAGAATTTATGTGTTGTTTCCATGTCAGTTTGTCATCAATGATAACACCCAAAAACTTCACCTCATTCACTCTACAAATCTCAACATCCTCAATTTTGAGTGGAACATCAACAGTTTTCTTTTTATTACCGAATATCATGTAATTAGTTTTCTCTAGATTTAATGATAATTTATTTATTTTAAACCAAGTTTGTATCTTGACAAATTCTGTCTTTATCAATTCTAACATTTGTTCTATATCTTCACCTGAACAGAAAAAAGTGGTATCATCAGCGAAAAGTACACATTTAAGGAGTCCTGACACATTTACCAAGTCATTCACATATAAAATAAAAAGCTTTGGTCCAAGTACAGAGCCTTGGGGAACTCCACATGTGATATTACAGAGGTCAGATCTTACATCATTTATTTGTACAAATTGTTTCCTATTTTTTAAGTAGCTAGATACCCACTGTAATGCTGGTCCTCTAATACCATATTTGTTCAGTTTTTCAAGGAGAATGGTGTGATCAATAGTATCGAATGCTTTTTTTAAATCAACAAAGATACTGATACAATGTTGTTTTTGATCGACAGCAGTAGTTATTTGTTCCATTAATTCCATGAGAGCCATTGATGTAGAGTTTTTTGATCTAAACCCATACTGACTGTTGCTTAGAATATTTTGTTTATCTATAAAATGGTTTAGTCTGTTTATGGTACAAAAACGTGCATAACAAGCTAATATTCACAGATTTTAACCCAAAAACAAAACCCCAGACAGCAGATAAACCCACCAAATAACATTTGCGCAAAGTAGAGGTGGTAGTAATAACAATTAATAAAATAAATTAAAATCAGTCACAATTCTACAATGCAATAATTAATAAAATAAAATAAATAAAATAAATCACAATTATACAATGCTATTTTAGATAGACCCATGTCCATAAACTATATAAGGTAAAATTAAGTAAACTACAAAGAAAAAAAAAGTATGGGGGGGGGGGAGAGCTACTCAACGACAGTTGTAGAAGATTTCTCATAAACTGTTAAGAAGGGGTACCAAACTTTATAAAATTTATTTTCAGAACCCCGGAGAGTAAATGTTATCTTTTCTAAGTCCATACATAACATAATATCCCTGATCCAATGTGAATGTGACGGGGGAGCTGGATCTTTCCACTTTAATAAAATGGCTCTCCTGGCAAGTAAAGATAAAAATGAAAGCATTCTTTGTTTAAAGCGTGGTATGTCTAGTTCTGGGGCCACTCCAAAGACGGCGGAGATGGGCTTTGGCTCAATCTCACATTGCAAAACTTCAGATATAGTGTGGAAAACTGATTTCCAGAAGTTAGCCAGGGTAGGACAAGACCAAAACATATGGATTAGTGTAGCAGGTGCACTCCTACACCTGTCACACGTTGGATCCACGTTTGGATAAATGCGCGCCAATTTAACTTTAGAATAGTGTACCCGATGGACAACTTTAAATTGCAGGAGTGCGTGACGAGCACACATTGAAGTTGAATGCACCTGATCCAGAATAGAGTCCCACACCTCGTCAGAGAAGGGGGATTGAAGGTCTTGTTCCCAGACTGTTTTAATAGCAGTCAGAGATGGACAATTCAATCTGAAGATAAGACTATAAAGTTGAGACAACACACCTTTGGAAGTGGGATTGATTGACAGAAATGCATCAAGAGGGTTATCTGGAGGTTTATAAGGAAATTGTGGTGTCATACTTTTCACATAATGCCTGACCTGAAGAAATCTGAAAAAATTTGAGGATGCAATTCCAAACTTCTCTGTTAGTTCAGAGAAGCTGGAAAAGCATCCATTTGAATATAAATCTGCAAAGCATTTAACTCCTTTTTCATGCCAAACTCGAAATCCAGCTGATGGAGCAAACAGGTGATTACCTGCAACAGGACTTAAAAGTGAAAAAGCCTGGAGACCAAGAGTTTTTCTGAATTGAGACCAGATTTTAAGAGACTGTTTAACCACTGGGCCACCAAATGGAACTGAACAGGTCAGAGGAAAAGGCGAACCTAAAAGTGAAGGCAGAGAAATTCCAGTACCTCCAGTATGAACCTCCATGGACACCCAGACTGGAGGTGAAGGATCCAAATGAAAGTACTGCCAGTGAAGTAGTCCTCGAATGTTAGCTGCCCAATAGTAGTTTTGAAAGTTGGGCAAGGCCATTCCACCTGACTGTTTAGGTCTTTGAAGGAAGGCTTTTCTTAACCTGGGATGTTTACCATTCCAAATAAAAGAAATAATTAATGTGTCCAGAGTTTTGAAGAATGATTTAGGAATCAGAACAGGGAGGCATTGGAAAAAATACAAATATTTAGGAAGCAGCATCATTTTCACAGAATTAATTCTACCCACCAGGGACAGTAACAATGGGGACCATTTAGACAAGAGTTGTTTTGACTGATCAAGTAAAGGAAGAAATTTAGTTTTGAATAGGTTTTGATATTTTCTAGTGACACATATGCCAAGATATTTAAAATGTTCAGTCACTTTCCTAAGGGGAAAACTGCCATAATCAAGTTTTATAGCCTCATTGTTAATTAAAAATAATTCGCTTTTATCCAAATTTATTTTATACCCGGACAATTTTCCAAAATTATCCAGCACCTGGAGTACTGCAGGTAATGACTTAAGTGGGTAAGAAACATACAAAAGCAAATCGTCAGCATAAAGTGAGACCTTGTGGTCAGTGCCAGCTCTACGGATTCCCTGTATCTCCCTGCTGCCACGGATCAGCACAGCGAGTGGTTCAATTGCCAAGGCAAATAACATGGGGCTCAAAGGACATCCTTGGCTCATTCCACGATACAGCCTGAAGTACTCTGAATATTGGTTATTTGTTAACACTGAAGCTAAAGGACATTTATATAACAATTTCATCCAGGAACAAAATAGAGGGCCAAAACCAAATTTCTCCCAGGTAAAAAACAAATAATGCCAATTGACTCTATCAAATGCCTTTTTGGTATCCATAGAAATCAGACATTCTGCTACATGATTATTAGATGTGTATATAATGTCAAATAAACGTCTAATATTGTGAAAAGAATGGTGATTTTTAACAAAACCAGTCTGGTCAGGAGAAATAATAGAAGGAAGGACATTTTCCAATCGATGAGCTAGCAATTTGGCCAGTATCTTGACATCTGTGTTTAATAAAGATATAGGTCTGTAAGATGCACAGTCCAACGGGTCTTTGTCCCTTTTCAACAGCAGGGAGATATAGGCCTGATAACATGTGGGAGGAAGAGCCTCAGACTCCAGCGACTCAATAAACACCAAATGCAAAAAAGATGAAAGATCGTTTGAGAATGTCTTAAAAAAATCTGCTGGGAACCCATCGGGCCCCGGCGATTTTCCAGACTGCATGGAAGATATAGCCACTTTAATTTCATCCTGGGTGATAGGGGTTTCAAGATTTTGTCCTAGGTCTGAAGACAATGAAGGAACATTAAGTAGATTCAGGTTTATACAAACTTGAATAAAACATTTTAAAATGATCATTGATTATTTTTGAATTTGATGAAATGGTCCCATTGTTAGTTTTTACACCTGGTATTATTTGCTTTGCTTTAACGCCACGCAATTGATTAGCCAAGATTTTACCAGTTTTCTCACCATGCTCATAAAAATTACTCTTAGTTCTAATCAGACAGCCTTCAACCTGATTTGTAGAAATTATATTAAATTCAGTCTGTAGCCTCAATCGTTCCTTATATAGTGATGGTGAGGGCGATTGTGCATATTGCCTATCTATATTTAATATTTGATCTGAAAGATCTTTTTGTTTCTGTATTAAAGATTTTCTTTTAAATGCTGCATATGAAATTACTTCTCCTCTTAGAAAAGCCTTCATGGCTTCCCAAATTGTTTTGCAGGGCATACCCGGTGTTCTGTTTTCACTCAAAAAAGTTTTTATTTTGGAGGAAGTTAATTTAACAAAGTTCTCATCCTTAAGCAATAAAGGGTCAAGTCTCCAGTGCTTCTTTACCAAGTCAGTGTCCAGTAAGGCCATCTTGATAACAAGAGGGGCATGATCAGAAATTGTAATGCTTTCATAACTGCAAGATCTAAGATTTGGAAGTAACAGGTTGTCAATAAAAAAATAGTCAATACGGGTGTAAGTATGGTGAACATGAGAAAAAAAAGAATAGTCCCTACCATTTGGATATAAAAAACGCCATGGGTCAGTGAGACTAAAATCCTTAAGAAAGGACTTGATGCATGTTGCAGATTTATTTGGGCAGGCAGGTTTAGAGGAGGAACGGTCTAAAGATGCATCTAAAAATAAATTGAAGTCTCCGCCCAAAATTAAAGAATGAGAATTCAGATCTGGAAGTTGGGAGAAAAGATTCTGGAAAAATTGAACATCATCAAAATTGGGTGCATAAACATTAGCAAATGTCACAAGCTTATTACCAAGTTTACCTGATACAATAATAAATCTTCCATTTTTATCTGAGAGGATTGTAGAGGCAACAAAAGGAATATTTTGATTGATTAAAATAGCAGCCCCTCTAGCCTTTGCACTGAAGTTAGAATGAAAATACTGTCCAGTCCAACATTTCCTCAGCCGCCAGTGATCCTGATCCCTCAAATGAGTTTCCTGTAGGAAAATTACCCCAGACCTGAGCTGTTTCAAACGTGAAAAAACCTTTTTGCGTTTTACTGGATGATTTAGCCCCTTCACATTCCAACTAATGAACGTAAGATTATACCATACCATACCATACCATACCATACCAGCTTTATTTATAGAGCACTTTAAACACCTACAGGACCAAAGTGCTGTACACACAACAAAACAATCAATCAGGTAATAAAATGATTAAAATAAATAAAAGTCACATAATAAAAGTTGAGGAATCATACACTCAGATAAAACAAGCGACTAAAATTATTAAAAGTCAACATCGCAGATGGTGTCATAGGCCAGGGAGAAGAGATGGGTTTTAAGAAGAGATTTAAAAACAGACAGGGAAGAGGCCTGTCTGATGTTCAAGGGAAGGTTGTTCCACAGTTTAGGAGCTGCCACAGCAAAAGCACGGTCTCCTCTCCTCTTGCGTTTTGTCTTTGGGACACTCAGGAGCAGCTGATCACATGATCTGAGGGATCGAGAGGGTGTGTATGGCTGCAGCAACTCTGACAGATAGGGCGGGGCAAGACCATTTTGCGCTTTAAAAGCAAATAAAAGAACTTTAAAATGAATCCTGGAATGTACGGGCAGCCAGTGCAGGGAGGTTAAAACAGGAGTAATGTGGTCAAACTTTCGTGATGAATATAATTCATCTGTACAAAAAAAAAAAAAAAAGACACATTTGACAATGAGTAGGCATAGGGGAGAAAAATAAAATAAATAAATAAATAAATTGAAGGGAGAGAAAAAAAAGAGAAAAAAAAGAAAAAAAAAGAAGAAGAAGGGGGAAATTCACGAAATGTTCAAATCAGCTGGATTCAAAAAAGTAGTTTGCCATTTGCATGCGCGCGGGTGGGACAGCTTTATTTCTTTAAATTTAGCTAAATAAATGCTTAAAAATATATTTCTTAGCTGACATTATATCACAAGGGTTCCTGAGCTTAACCGTTCCTTAATCAATTCACGAAATGGTCAAATCTGCTGAATTTAAATTGTTTCGGTTTGACGTCTTCCAAATGGTCGTGTGCTCCACCATAAAATAAGACATTTGAGATAAAATTCAATTTTTTATAATTTATAATGGTCAACAGCTTGTAAATGAAACCCCATATAAGTTTCAAGAAAATCTGCGGTGTGGTTTATGAGTTATCTTGCTAAAAAAACTGCTAACAACATAGCTATCAGCAGCTACATCCAGAGCAGGAGGCCAACAGCGACAGAGTCAGTCTGACCAGAGGAGGCTTTTTTCAGACGCATGAGCTAGAAACGGTCTGGAAGTCGCCCTCTAGCGGACAAAAGTGGTACTGCACCATTTTTTGCCCAAAATGAAAAACGGCGATATCAGAGCCAAAAATGGGTCTAAAAATATGGGGAAAAATCCATAAATAACACGCTTCGGCGTATAACACGCAGGACATTCAAATGAGTAAAAAAACCTGTGTGTTATACCCCGATTTTTATGGTAATGCCCCTCCACATGCTTCGTGGGTCTTGTGAGGTGAACTGACCCTCAATCCTCTGTGCATATTTGGCCTTGGCCCTCTTGATGCCAGCAACAAGCTCTATCCTAGTCCTTCTCAGCTCCTCTGAGTTTCCAAACTTGAAGGCAGTGTTCCTGGCTGCCAGCAGGGTGCGAACTTCTGCATTTAGCCAAGGTTTTGTGTTGGAGTAGCATTTAACATATTTTTTGATGGAGACATTTTCAGAGCATGTGCTGATGTACCCCAGTACTGAGGAAGTGTATTGTTCAAGATCAACCAATCCTCCATTTTCAGCAGCTTCTCTGAAAACATGCCACTAAGGAGTGTTGCATACTCTTTTCATTACCCCAACTTCAACTTCAAGGTCAAATGTTGTACAAGGTCGTTGCTTTTCTTGGCGATTGCTATTGATTGCTTTATAATGGTTTGTTGATGGGCGTATAATGCGCCGTAGCAGAACCCGTGCTCCATATCATCAAGCATGTTTAGGCTTAGTAGAATAAAAGTGGTCCAGCAAGCACTTCCTGTTTCAGTCAAACATGGAAAACAGCTGGCATCCTTTTATCATAGACTCTGGTCATTCAAAGGTGTAATACGTCTCTTTTTGGAGTTTTCAGTGGACAAGTAGCAAGATGCATCTCCCATAATAACAACAACAAAAGTGTTGGCCAGTTAGCTGAGAAGTCTACCGTTACCCTGATTGCTGACAGTGGCAGACTCTGGAGTGCCACTGGGTGTAATTGAATGGAAAAGATGCTTTGTGCAGTATTGTGCTTGAGTTGTGCTGACTGGTAAAAAGCAATATGGGTTTAGTACTCATTTGGGGTTTGATTATACTGTATTATTAATCATTTCTGTACTATCACTGAATATGTTTCAGTAAAATACTTTGCTATATTGTGATGCATCCTAAACTGTCAGTTTTGTTTAGACAAAGACAAAAATGAAGTCCAATAAGTCATGTTTATTTTATTTTATTTTCCCCCAAATCCAGCTTGAACTGCTTGGCATTTTTGGAAATAATGTTCTCTTGTTTTGTTTCTAGATAACGTTAGAAAAACTCCCTCAAATGCACAGTTTTTCTAAAAGACAATGTGTTCCTAATTAAAATGCCTCCCAGAGTTGTGTGCTGAGTCCTGCCCGAGGGCACGACTGTTAGCATGAAGCTTTAGTCTATCGTGCAAGCTTTACACGAAACACAAAGGTGGCCTAATGCAATCAAACCAAACAACGCATCAGTATTTTGGGTTACTGAGTTGTTATATGCAACACTTCTTTTATTTGTGCTGTTTTTTCAGAAGAATCAAGAAGCAAATCACATGAAGCTGTTTAAATGAGCTGAGGGGTACTGACAGAAGAAAACAAACCTGGTATTGACTGAACAACTCCAATTATCTCCTTAAAGTCTGAAACCTCCTAAATATTCAAAGGTATTATATCTTATGAGGCTGATTGTGCTCCACTAGACGTTTATAATCATCTCGAGCTGTGACACAGATTAGAGGTTGATATGAGTTTTTCAGTGGTTGATTCCAGCACCACTTTTTAGAAATCAGGTTGATGTTGCTGTTTTTCCTTCGACTGTTCCCTTCTCCAGGGGTTGCCACAGTGAGCACACTTGCATGACAAATTTGGCAACTGATTTTTTTTTTTTTTTACTATGACACTCCTCCTGATGCAACCTGGGCTTGAACCTGCAACCTCAGGATTATGAGACTGCAGCACTGACCACTGAGGCACCACATGGTCAATGTGAAAAAAATAATAAATTTGTTTGTGTTTGGCTTATAACTATGACAGTTAGTTCATTCCATTATGAAAACAATAAATAAACAATCATAGGGATCAAAGAGACCGGTAAATACTCACAGATAAGCGTGTGATAGTTGATAGCAGAAATAGCACAAGGCTCAAAATAGTTTAAGCCCCCTTCTAGATTTGAAAAGAAAAACTTTCCATTTTCATCATGGATATGACAGTTTCTTTAAAAATTAGTATTATTTGTGTCAATTTTATTTGTGTCAATTATTTTGGACATATCTGCCAGTGTTGTGCCTATTAAAGCACTTCTGCCATAGGAAGTACTGTACGATAGTTAATAAAACAAATAATACTCTGACCAGAGCCATGGCACCTTTTGATATGAAATGTCATTACATGAAATAATATTGTGTGTGAGCAGATGTAATGTTTTGTATGAACTCGTTTTTACTCTGTTTTTTAGTATCCTTATTCGGCTGCCACAGCGACAGCAGATGGAAAATTAGCTCAAAGCTATAACTCTGTTCCAGTGTTTCTTTACACAAATTGAGTTTTAATGTTTTTTTCTGTACATGGTTCCTGACAAATAAACAAATAAAGATAAAATGAAGACTTTGCTGCCAACAGATGAACTTTGTATTCTTAGTCATGAAAAGTCTAGTCATGAAAAGCATCACATCTGTCCTTCCTGCCTCCCTGGATCCCTTCCAATTTGCATACCGACCTAATCGCTCAACCGACGATGCCATCTCCTCTGCCCTCCACACAGCTCTCACACATCTGGACACGAAGGACTCTTATGTTAGAATGCTGTTCATCGACTTCAGCTCGGCATTCAACACCATCATCCCCCAACAGCTCATCCATAAACTGGACAGTCTGGGGCTGAACACCTCAATGTGTAACTGGCTGCTAGACTTCCTGACCGGGAGACCACAGACAGTACGGATCGGGAGTAACACATCTAGCACCATCACATTGAACACAGGGGCCCCACAAGGATGTGTGCTGAGCCCCCTTCTATTCACCCTGCTAACACACGACTGCACACCATCGTACAGCTCCAACCACTTCATCAAGTTTGCGGACGACACAACAGTGGTAGGTCTCATCAGCAACAACGATGAGACGGACTACAGGAACGAGGTGAGCCGCTTGGCCTTGTGGTGCGGACACAACAATCTCACTCTCAACGTGGAGAAGACAAAGGAGATTGTCGTGGACTTCAGGAAGAGGGATGCACAACATGCCCCTCTGACCATCAACAGCACCGCAGTGGAGAGAGTGGACAGCACCAAGTTCCTGGGAGTGCACGTCTCAAAGGACCTGTCCTGGAGCAGGAACACTGCAGCACTGGCGAAGAAGGCTCACCAGCGCCTCTACTTTCTCCGCAAGCTGAAAAGGGCTGGAGCTTCAACCTCCATCATGTGCACCTTCTACAGAGGTGCCATAGAAAGTGTCCTGACCAGCTGCATCACTGTGTGGTTTGGTGCATGCACTGCATCCTGCCGCAAGAGCCTCCAGCGCATCGTGAAAGCAGCTGAGAAGATCGTCGGCACCTCCTTGCCCTCACTGCAGGACTTACACAGCAAACGCCTCACTCGGAAAGCCCACCGCATGGCAGGTGATCCCACACACCCACTACACAGCCGCTTTAGACTGCTGCCATCAGGGAGGAGACTGAGGAGTCTCCAGGCTCGTACCAGCAGACTGAGAGACAGCTCTGTTCATCAGGCAGTCAGAATGCTAAACACTCTGCCTGCTCTGCCTCCCCTCCCATTTGAACTGCCTTAACACAAAAAACTTTCTCACACATTACCACTCAACACAAAGTTTTTAACACTGGACTCTGTGTCTTAACACAAAAAACTTTCTCACACATTACCACTCAACACAAAGTTTTTAACACTGGACTCTGTGTCTTAACACAAAAAACTTTCTCACACATTACCACTCAACACAAAGTTTTTAACACTGGACTCTGTGTCTTAACACAAAAAACTTTCTCACACATTACCACTCAACACAAAGTTTTTAACACTGGACTCTGTGTCTTAACACAAAAAACTTTCTCACACATTACCACTCAACACAAAGTTTTTAACACTGGACTCTGTGTCTTAACACAAAAAACTTTCTCACACATTACCACTCAACACAAAGTTTTTAACACTGGACTCTGTGTCTTAACACAAAAAACTTTCTCACACATTACCACTCAACACAAAGTTTTTAACACTGGACTCTGTGTCATCAAACGGGTTATTCACTAAACTCTCGGTCATGTGTTCATTCAGTTTGCACTACTTCTCATATTTGCACTAATGTTTGTATTACATTACTGCCTATAGTCATACTACTGTTTACATTCACTGTTTACATTTATTAATACTGTTTACATTTATTACTACTGCTTTACATTTATTACTACTGTTTACATTTACACTACTTTTATCTACACTACTGCAGATACATATACAGCATTCTCTGACTAGCCTTATCTAAGGATGCCAAATGTGCCTTATGTGCCTTACTTCATATGCCACTTTGCCTCTATACCAACATCAACTACCTCATACATATACTGTGTACATCAACTTATATGCTGCTGTGCCACTCTTTGCAAATGTCAACGCTAGAAACTTCAGTTTATTTTATAGATTTACGTTTTTATACTTTTCATACTACTATGCAAAAACTCAGGACAGTATTACACTTTTATTATTTCATTTTATGCTTATGTTCATTGGGTGTTTGGTGTTTTAGGGGTGTTTGGTGTTTCAGTGTTGGTGTAAATTTTCATACTTTTATACTATTATGAAAAAACTCAGGACAGTGTTACACTTTTTTACTATTTTATGCTTATGTGTATTAAATGTTTTAGTGTTTAGTGTTTAGATGGTTACTGTTGCACCGAGGGACTGAGAGAAACGCAATTTCGGTCCTGTGTATGTCCTGTACATATTGCAGTTCTGACAAAGTTGACTTTGACTTTGACTTTATTAAAAATAATTGTAGCAATTAGCCTAAAATCAGTCGAACTGTACCTCAAAATAACTATTTATTTGTCTGTATCATCCCTTTTACCTCTTAAAAACTGAAATTGATGAATAATTTTACAACTTAAACTCAAGAATAGACATGCATAAAGGTAATGATGGCCATGTGGGTATTTACAGTCACCTTTTATTCACAATGTATGAACCTTTACAAGCATTTTGAAGGATTAGGATGAGTGAGAATAAGTTTAATTATAATCAGTGTTTGCTAAATATTGTGGTTCCATCTATTTTTTGCCTGCCAACAATGTAAAGATATCCGTCTGTGTAGATAAATCTTTCTTTGGGTATCACAGTCCAGATTTTTTTGTTCTGCAACAATCGTAAACCATTTGACCCGTCGTTCCCACAATTGCTTAATCTGCCCTGTCCCAGTGAGCCACCAGGAGGTCATGGTGAGGCCACCCAGAGCCAAGAGACAGACTGCGTTTGTCACTTATCATCCCAGCAATAAACCCACCATTTTTCATTACAGCGTGATTTAAAGCCATTGTGTGGGAACTGGTTGCAATAATGTCATGGGATGATTTGCAACTCAAATAGGTGTGGAGCAGTCCCCAGCTCACACAACGTTAAAACTGCTGTAGTTTCACAGAGAGCTCTTTAATGTGGTACCATTCTTTCTATCCATTGTTTCTGAACACTTAATGACACCCTCAACCACAATGAAAATCAAAAATGGTGACCAGTGCCGATGTAAGCTCCAAGTTCAAGGGGTTTACAGGTGAGGGCAGCGCCCCAAAGTCTAATAAAAAGTATCTTAGAAGGATAAAACACATGAAGATCATTGATCACAAAGTATGTCCAAACCGTTCTTGCTTCATCTTTTTACCTCCTGACTGATGCCTACTTTCCCCACTGAGTGCTGATTATAGAATTAGCCAGATCAGCGATGTCTGGACCGTCCGTGTAATCTTCTCTGTTCAGCCTCTGGGATATTTATGCAGCCTTATAAGTGAATTAGTCAGCACAAGTGAAAATTAATGAGGCATGCTGTGCACAGTTTTGCGGCTTTGTTGCAGACTCGAACAAACCAGGCTTGATTTTTGATGAACATCGGTCGCGGGCGATGACTGAGCCCTTTGCTTTGCAACAAACAGAACTGTTAAGGTGCTTCAAAGTGGCAGGCGGGTTGTCAAACCAGCAGCCTGCGTCTGAATTATTGTGTTTAACAGCCGACCTGCTGGAGTGACGGTTCATTTTTCCATGCTGCCATTCCACACACAGAGAAATGACTGCATTTCACTCTGTCTAATTTTCCTGTCGTGTCAAGGCCAAGAAACGCAGTCCAAGGTGTGGTGATGAGAGTGTGTGGGGGCCCTTTTATTTGATTAAAAACACTGGCCTGACAGGCAGGTTTTCCCTGTAGGGCTTGTCAGTTACTCGCTGCAATCATGCCCCCAGCTGCTCACGTGGTGACCCAAAGCTTACAGAAAATAAAAAGTGATTTTGGACGACAGGCTCCGCTGACCCACGATCTCTTGCTTCCTGCTAATCAGGGCTCGGGTTTTAGGACGGGTTGAGGTAAAGCCCTCAGAGGACTTCGCAGCAAGCTAGATAAAAGCTCGTGCCAAAGTCTGAACAAACAAACACAGGGACAGTTATTTCAGCACACACGACTGGGTCAGTTTGGAGTGAATCAAAAGTGTCCCAGCATCTCTGTCTATAAGCCGACCCCTTCAACTCCCACCCCCGTCGCCCTCGGCCTCTGTTTTCTTAAGTAATGCTCTCCCTGCTCTCCCTCTCCCCGTATGGAAGCGGTTATGAGACGAAATTAAAACTAAAATGGTTTAGCAGGAATGCTTTTTCATTTCAAAGTCAAGCTGCCTTTTTTGAGTCATAAATAAAATTTAAAATGAATAAACCAAACTGCATTTTCATTTTCTTCTTCGAGACTGCTCAATTTGTAACTTAATTAAAATGATAAGTAAAATAACATTTAACATTTAATTTTCAATATATGTCTTAGTAAAAAGTGGCCAAAATTCATTTTGAAATGTCAATTTTGAAAATTAAAATGAAATAGCAGAAATGCTTTTTAATTTCAAAGTCAAGCTGCCTTTTTTGAGTCAGAAATAAAATTAAGATTAAATCATTTTCATTTTCTTATTCAACACTGCTAATTGTCATTGAACTACAGAGCAAACTGCCTTTTCATTTTCAGCCTGCCCCCCTGCGCTTATAGTGTGACAATATTCAATCTCAAAAGCAAACCCAGAGTAATTGAGACGAAATTAAAACTAAAATGGTTTAGCAGGAATGCTTTTTCATTTCAAAGTCAAGTTGCCTTTTTTTGAGTCATAAATAAAATTTAAAATGAATAAACCAAACTGCATTTTCATTTTCTTCTTCGAGACTGCTCAATTTGTAACTTAATTAAAATGATAAGTAAAATAACATTTAACATTTAATTTTCAATATATGTCTTAGTAAAAAGTGGCCAAAATTCATTTTGAAATGTCAATTTTGAAAATTAAAATGAAATAGCAGAAATGCTTTTTAATTTCAAAGTCAAGCTGCCTTTTTTGAGTCAGAAATAAAATTAAGATTAAATCATTTTCATTTTCTTATTCAACACTGCTAATTGTCATTGACTACAGAGCAAACTGCCTTTTCATTTTCAGCCTGCCCCCCTGCGCTTAAGTGTGACAATATTCAATCTCAAACGCAAACCAAGAGAGTGACGTAATGCGCTTGTCAGACAGCAGAGGGCTTGCGGAGTTTTAGACAGGAGGAGACAGTTTCCTCCTTCCGCTGAAAGACCTGCTGTGAACTCTTGTCACGGGCATTTTTATTTATATATTATTATTATTTCTATTTATTTACTACTGTAAATAGTTGAAGCATCGAGGTGTGAAGCTGTCATCTTCCCCCGCCAGCACCGCGCGCTGCTTCCACAGAGACGCGGATCATGCTGTCTCGGTCCCTGCAAGCAGGAGATGCTGGCGCGCGGGGGAGGGGTGGGGGTTCAGCTTTCCCTCGCATGATCCGTGGCTCTGGAGGCAGAGAGAGGCAGACGGGGAGGGCTGGCCCCCGTCTGCCTCTCTCTGCCTCCAGAGCCACGGATCACGCATCTCTCACAGAGTCCCTGGGAGCAGCGTGGTGGTGGGGCGGGGGGGCTTCCCCCCCGCCCCACCACCACCACGTTGCTTTTAGGGTCCGTGGATCATGTGGATCGCTGCCCCAGGATCACCCTGGCCTGAACATGACAAAATATGCATTTGGAGTCCTGTCCATCTTTGGCTCGACCTACTTGTGCGAGCAAATATTCTCAAGCATGAACTTCATAAAGTCCAAACATCGCTCCCGCGTCACAAATGAGAGCCTCCAGTCCTGTGTGAAGATCAAAGTCTCATCTTACAGCCCCGACATTCATTCATTCATTCAACCTTTATTTAGTCAGGTAAATCTTTTTAGAGATGATCTGCAGCGAACTTCAGAAACAGAAGTTTGTTTGTTTGTTTATTCATTGTATAGTTTAAAATACACAACCATAAAATAAGAGAAAAGACAAGACATGTATAAAAAGAAAGGCGGCAGAAGAAGAAAACATCTTCTTTTCTCTGTCTCCAATAAACAATTCATACAATCAACTCATTTGATTTCCAAAATAATGAACAACTTAATTTTTACCTCCTCTCTTACAGTCACATTAAGCAGGTGAGATTCATAGCATAGGCCTATGCTCCAACTCCAATCAACCAATCAACAGAGGACGCCATCTCCTCTGTGGTCCACACTGCTCTCACCCACCTGGAACAGAAGGACTCATACGTCCGTCTGCTCTTTGTGGACTTCACATCTGTCTTCAACATCATGATCCCCCAAACCCTGATGGACAAATTACTCACACTAGGACTAAGCCCCTCCATTTGCAACTGGTTCCTTGACTTCTTAACTAACAGACTTCAGTCAGTGATGATCCACAACTTCTCCTCCTCCACCATAACCCTCAGCACTGGCTCTCCTCAAGGATGTGTGCTGAGCCCTCCTGTTCACATATGATTGTGCAGCTACCCATCCAGGCTGTCATAAAGTTTGCAGCTGATACATCTGCAGGGTGCTTGTAGGAGCATTCATGTAGATAATGTCACCGTAATCAATGGAGGGAAGCACAGTTACAAATTTTTTAGCATTCAGTGTTAGACACGATCTGTTTCTGAAAAAGAAACACATTTTAATCTGATAATTCTCAATCAGGTCATCTGGACAGTTTCTTTTTTAGTAGAAACGTTCTCACCCTCAGTCCAGAGGGCTTCCTCAGTCAGAGTAGTTCCAGCACACTGTTCCCCCACCAAGCCGTAAACAACTTATGTGGACCAACCAGTTTGCTGGAGCCAAGATGGTTTCTGGGGGCCGTCCTGTCCCTCATCGACTCCTCGCAGGCAGGCAGCCACAGCAAAAGTGGTTCAAGACAAGAAAGTTCATGCTCAATAATCCAGGTATCAAATCTGATAATTCTCAATCAGGTCATCTGGACAGTTTCTTTCAGAAACTTTCAGTTTCTTTACTATGTTTTCCATGTGGAGTTTAAATGAGAGATGCGAATTGACCAGGATACCCAAAAGTAACTAAGACCAAGCCCCTGAATTTGTAACTGTGTACTAGACTTCTTATCAAACAAACTATAGTCAGTAAGGATTCATGACTTCTCCTCCTCCACCATAACCCTCAGCACTGGCTCTCCTCAAGGATGTGTGTTGAGCCCTTATAAAAAATACATTAAAGACAGCACATAAGGGGCAAGTTTTAATGACCTTTAACAGTTTTTAGATATTTAATTGTTTATTAATAGTTTAATTACATTTCTGAATGCCCTCCGGTGGTGGAAAGAAGTACTAAAACACAGGGTTTTCAAAAAGACGTCTTGTTGCATGTGCATGTGGTGGTGCCAAGCCTCTAGAGCAGGGGTATGCAACCTTTATTATCAAAAGAGCCATCTCGCCCCCTCTTCTGCCTGTCAAGGATGGGAAGAAAAGTAGTCTGGAGCCGCAAAACATAACACAACTTAAAAAATGTTTAATCTTATTTTAAAGTTTACCTGTTACAACACTGAAAACAACAAACAGAAGTGCAGTGAGAATGTGTAGCCTGCTCTGAAATAAATTAAACAGTGAACTATGCAGACCTATTTTGAGTCCTTCCTATACTGTATTTGTGTAAAATTAAACAAAAAAACTAGCCCACTTCAATATAAACAAAACATTTAGCTGCAGCTTAAAAAAATACAGGTAAACAAATAATTAGGAATGTTTGCTCCATTTCAGTGTGCTCTCATTCTCTCCGGGTTTCTTTTTCAGCCAGCAATCAATTGAAACATGCATACAATAAAAAAGAAGAAGAAAGAAATCTACATCAGCTATGGGTCTGAAATAAATGTTTTTTACTTTCTGAAAAATAATAGCATAGGCCTATGCTATGAATCTCACCTGCTTAATGTGACTGTAAGAGAGGAGGTAAAAATTAAGTTGTTCATTATTTTGGAAATCAAATGAGTTGATTGTATGAATTGTTTATTGGAGACAGAGAAAAGAAGATGTTTTCTTCTTCTGCCGCCTTTCTTTTTATACATGTCTTGTCTTTTCTTTTCTCTTATTTTATGGTTGTGTATTTTAAACTATACAATGAATAAACAAACAAACAAACTTCTGTTTCTGAAGTTCGCTGCAGATCATCTCTAAAAAGATTTACCTGACTAAATAAAGGTTGAATGAATGAATGAATGTCGGGGCTGTAAGATGAGACTTTGATCTTCACACAGGACTGGAGGCTCTCATTTGTGACGCGGGAGCGATGTTTGGACTTTATGAAGTTCATGCTTGAGAATATTTGCTCGCACAAGTAGGTCGAGCCAAAGATGGACAGGACTCCAAATGCATATTTTGTCATGTTCAGGCCAGGGTGATCCTGGGGCAGCGATCCACATGATCCACGGACCCTAAAAGCAACGTGGTGGTGGTGGGGCGGGGGGGAAGCCCCCCCGCCCCACCACCACGCTGCTCCCAGGGACTCTGTGAGAGATGCGTGATCCGTGGCTCTGGAGGCAGAGAGAGGCAGACGGGGGCCAGCCCTCCCCGTCTGCCTCTCTCTGCCTCCAGAGCCACGGATCATGCGAGGGAAAGCTGAACCCCCCCACCCCCACCCCTCCCCCGCGCGCCAGCATCTCCTGCTTGCAGGGACCGAGACAGCATGATCCGCGTCTCTGTGGAAGCAGCGCGCGGTGCTGGCGGGGGAAGATGACAGCTTCACACCTCGATGCTTCAACTATTTACAGTAGTAAATAAATAGAAATAATAATAATATATAAATAAAAATGCCCGTGACAAGAGTTCACAGCAGGTCTTTCAGCGGAAGGAGGAAACTGTCTCCTCCTGTCTAAAACTCCGCAAGCCCTCTGCTGTCTGACAAGTGCATTACGTCACTCTCTTGGTTTGCGTTTGAGATTGAATATTGTCACATTTGAAGCGCAGGGGGGCAGGCTGGTCCGTGTACATTCAGGCAGTTCGTTTTTTCATTTGAAACAAAAAATGAAATAACAAAAAAACCACTTGTTTTTTCGTTTTTCGTTTATTGAACCAAAACAAAAAAACGGATTACAAACCGTTATCCGATTTCCGATTTTGTGCACAAAACGAAAATGGAAAAAACGGATAACGACGGGTCAGTTTCGATTTTGTAATTTCTTTTATTGACAGCGGATATGACCCGGAAGTTCTCTCTGCCCCGCAAATGTGACGTGTCGAAGCATTTGTGTGCACATTTAAGAGTGTAGAATTCATTTGAGCATATTTACACAGAACAAACTTTGTATTGTTTAAAAAAACTCTTAACAGAGAAAAATCTGGGAGATCGATATCGCGGCCCAGTTACATCAGTGTAATTATGATGAAGATATTATTGTGCTTTTATTGTGAAAAGACAACGGAGGGAGGAGGGGGGCGGCAGTAGCTTCCGGTCTAGCGAAAATGGTGCTGTCTGAATGTTTACAAGAGCTGCCCAAGACAAGTATCAGCGATGTTCATCGTATCGTTGATGTCTGGTCCTCTGCTCCGACAAGCAAACTAACAAGGGATTTAAATTGTATATCTCAAGTTTCCTGCACAACTATGAGGGTAAGTAACGTTAGTTTGATCGTTGTGTTGTTGCTACCTGTTAGCGGCTAACGTTAGCCTATTAGCAACGCGATCTTTTTTTTTGTGTACTCACGTAGAAACAGCTTTTCCACACTTAAACAAAACGGCTCATATTTTGTGATCCTTCTACTAACATGCTGCTCTTCTCAGTTTCATGCAAAACTCAGGAGACAGCTGTGAAGTTGTTGTCAGGGCTCTGTGTCAGGTCCATGAAGAAAGCTGAAAAACCTCCGTTTAAGTGTAGGGTGAAGCTAGGATTGTTCAGATTACAGTTTTAAGATTGTTGGTTCAGTAACCCCACGTTCCTGTTGTTAATAGGGATTTAGCTAAGATGGTAATTAAATATTAAATAAAAATAGGATGGAATTGGCTACACTTTAAGAAGATGTAAACAGTTGAGTTTGGCCTTGCTTGTCCCCATTGGGTTATTTGCTGCATGCATTGTTCTTCTTTTATGGTTGTTGTTACTTTTAACCCAGTGTTAATTTGGTAATTCATGCATATTAGTTTTACTTTAATCTAAATAACACACTCACAGCCCTTCTTCTTCTTCTGAAGGCTAGAAGTTACTCTCTGATTTAAGGGGGGTGAACATTTGTGCTCAAAACAGTTTTCAGTTTATTAAAAAATAGACTGTGTGCACCCTCATGTTATGTTTAACTTGTCTTCTAGTTTCCTGGAGGAATACGTCGGAGGACTGGGCAGCAGAGCAGAGGAGTGGAGCGAGGATGTCAGTGTGAGTCAATCTAGTACAACACTTTATTTATTCAGCTACATGTTTACATTCTTGGTCTAATTATTTTGACCTCGTGTGTTTTTATGCAGCTCTCAGAAACTAAAGTCTTCACTCCCAGACTGCTCCTCCTGTTAGCACCCTAGGAAGCAACACCTCCATTGGTCGACTGCCAGGTTTGGGAGCACCTGTACCTCCACCATCCTCCTCCAGCGGGGACATGAAGGTTTCTGAATTTAACACCACCTCTCTGTCGTCACAGTTCAGCCGTAAGTTCATCAGTATCTGTGCAGTCTTGTTTGAATGTATGTGCGTGATATAGATTTAATTATTGTGTGTGTGTTTGCAGGTGACTTTGGCCTGCAGCCAGAGCCTTGTGCTGAGCCAGCTGGTTCAGAGACACTCCGGCCCCTCCTTGCCTCTGGCACGTCAGCCCAGTCCATCTCAACAAGCAGCCCCTGCTTCAGCGTCGTCTGCGCCCCAACACATCAGCACAGGCTGGCCTGGTTCTGGCTGCTGCTGGTGCTAAATACCTTATCAGTCAAAGCAATTACAAGATTTTTTTTGTAAAATTTTCAGCCCTCATTAATCTGTTTACCTACTTGGTAGCAGATTCCATAAATCAATAGTTTTATTTTAAAGGTTTTTACCATATGATTTCTTACCTGTAAAATCTTGACCTTCTATTTCACAGTTAAAGTTTTCAAATATTGAAATACAGAGGATATTGTGTTGTTGTTACTGTGGCTATAAAACAAGACTAACAATAATTTAAAAAAATATCCAATTGAATGGATAATATATCTAATTTTCATTTAAGGCATTTGATTGTTAATATGTTTGATTGTTTAACTTTACCCTGTTTTTGATACCCTGTTTTTGACACTATCAAATAAACAAGGTTTTTCAAAGTTGGACCTCTCAAAAAACTTATTTTTATTTTACATAGGTACAATTGGTTAACATTCTCACATAACAAAATTTATTTAAAAGAGATCCACATACCAAAATACAGTGGTCAATAAAATATTTAGGTACTGCACTTACCTCCAAACAAAACAGTACAACATATTTCCATCAAGGTTCCATTTCCATCCAGGAAGGTGCACAGTGATTTTGAACCAGAAAGACTATCATGAGAAAGTTATGTCACTCCTTAGTGACTTAACCACTTATGAACCGCTGAAAAGAGATCCAGGAAGTGGTTACAAGAAGAAGTTGATAGATTGCCTGAAAATTTTGAAGCAGGACAAGGCTATTGACAATATTCTGTACCACAGACTGTACCCAGGGGAGGCCACGCCAAGTCTGTATGGTTTACCCAAAATCCACAAACAAGGTGTACCTTTAAGACCAATTGTTAGCATGATTAACTCTGTCACTTACAATGTTTCCAAATATCTGGCATCTGTACTCATCCCTTTAGTTGGCAGCTCAGAACACCACATACAGAACACCATGGACTTTGTGGATAAGGTGAGGGATGTCATCATGGAGACTGATGAAACAATGGTCTCTTTTGATGTCACATCACTCTTTACGTGCATTCCTGTTGATGAAGCTGTAGTGATATAGGCCTCTGTCTTGACCTTCAAGTACACCTCTCCGCATCTCTCTGAAACTCTGGGTGTTGCACCTTCTTGGGGCTCTCGAGGAGACAGATGGACACTTATATATTTTAACAGTTATTATGAATTAATGGACACTAATTAATCAGATTGAACTTTCTCTTTAATGTGTGTTAATTCAGATTTGATCTACAGTATATTTTTGTCATTTTTAATGATGATCTGTTACTTGCATGACTGCGACATTCTGCTGGTTTTATTTCTGCAAAAGCAAGCAGGCTCTGTCTCTAAGGCAGAAGTCAGGGTAAGAGCTGTTCTCTGCCTTCTCTTGTTTTGTCTTCAAGCTAGACGCAACAGGACAGGCCATCTGGCCGATTCGGTAAACAGTTTTCCTGTCTCCGTCAAGAGACTTTCTGCCTATGAGATGAAAATCCATCTCTTATTTTGTTAAAACCAGCCAATAGTTATTAAGAAGGTGGGGAGACCCCACCTCCCCCATATAATGGGCACTTCCTATTTGGAAGTTAGTTTTTGGAGGAGAACTACTTGCAACTGTTTCTCTTCCCTCTGAAAGCTGGAGTCGGCCCGGTCATATGTCAACGACCCACGTCTCCGCTAGGATCATAGCAAAGCCTTACTGTGATCCTGTCACTGTTCTGGAAGAATTTGTTTTCTAAAGTTTTATTTTGAAAGTTCAACCAGTGCGATTGGAGTCTGTTCCTGCCGGGAGAAGCGGTTCTTCTCACTCGTCTGAATCAGCTCACACGCGCGGAGGTCATCTGGGCGTGAACTGGACAACACAGTCCGTTAGTGTCCACAAACCTCAACTCTTATCTCCAAGACGTATCGTCAACAGGTAACGAGGCGTTGATTGTGTCCTGAACGTGTGGGAAGCCCAGCTGAGATCCGTATGGGAAAGCTTGCCACCCTGGTTGTTTTCAAAATAATTAACTTCCGTTAACTTAGCTTCCATTCATCTCCTTCCTCCTATTTCTTATTTTTCATAAGTATTTAATCTGTCAAGTTTTGTGCCAACAGTTAAGTTTTAATTGTCTGTTTGTTTTAATTTGAATTCTTGTCAACGTAGTTATTAAATCAGAGCTAATATCGATACAAATGTTTATGTAATTTTTGTGATAGTTTCAATAAAAGGTCTATTCTTTTGGTAGACCAACATAAATTGAAGTCTAAGCGTGAAATTACATTTCTGGCTAATCACATCGTTAGATTTGTTGATTTATTCTGAAAAAGTTGAGACCCCGTGAATTGGTGTCAAGTTTGTGCAGATTAAACTCTGCTCAGACTTGCGCATCTAAAGATATAGGTAAGTCAGTAAACTGACTAATAACTCCTATATTGTTACAAAGCAGTAGAGGTGGTCTGTTTAAGGTTAAAATCAGACACCACTCTGAACAGCAGAACCACGCTTTCCACAGAGCAACTGTGTCAACTCTTGAAACTGTGCCTGCAGTCAACCTACTTCACATATGGGGAGCAATATTATAGGCAGAAACATGGATGTGCTATGGGGTCTCCAGTTTCTCCTATTGTTGCCAACCTGTACATGGAGGAGGTAGAAAAGAGAGCCTTGACATCCTTTACGGGGAGACCACCAAGTCATTGGTTCAGGTATGTTGATGACACCTGGGTTAAAATTAAATCTCAGGAAGTCCAACATTTCACTGATCACATCAACTCTGTGGATAAATATATCAAGTTCACACGAGAAGATGTAAGAAATGGCAGGTTGGCTTTCTTGGACTGTGAGGTCTCAGTTTCTGATAGAGGAAATTTGCAAACTGAGGTGTACCGCAAACCCACCCACACAGACCAGTATTTACAGTTTGACTCCCATCACCCTCTGGAGCACAAGTTAGGAGTCATCAGGACTCTGTACCACAGAGCAGACAGCGTCCCCACTAACGCAGGAGCCAGACAGAAGGAGAAATCACACACAAAACAGGCTCTAGAGAAATGTGGATATCCTAACTGGGCCTTCCTGAAAGCAGAGAAGAAACCCAAAATGGACTCCAGCCAGCCATCAGGTGAAAAGAAGGAACCCAGACCCAGACCAGTGGCCATTCCATATGTTGCAGGGGTTTCAGAGACATTGAGACGTTTATTTTCTAAACACAACGTCCCAGTGGCTTTTAAACCTCAAAATACATTACGGCAAAAACTGGTTCATCCCAAAGATCCAGTCCCCCGGCAAAAACAGAGTAACATTGTGTATGCTGTTCAGTGTCAGGAGGGCTGTGATCAGTCTTATATCGGGGAAACTAAACAGCCACTGGCCAAAAGGATGGCCCAGCACAGAAGATCAACATCATCAGGTCAGGACTCTGCAGTCTACACTCATCTCCAGGCCAGCGGTCACTCTTTCAGGGATGAAGATGTTCACATCCTTGATAGAGAGGAACGATGGTTTGAGAGAGGAGTAAAGGAGGCCATCTTTGTGAAAAGAAACCGCCCATCATTAAACAGGGGTGGAGGCCTCCGAGTTCAACTGTCCCCCTCCTACAATGCTGTGATTGCTGGTATCACTCAGCCCTCTGTGAATAGCAAACAACCATCAGGGTGCTAACGATCCATTGTTAGGCTGATGGTCCTCCTTGATCATGTGAGCAGCTGGTTTCAGGCTGTCATCAGCCAACTGGTTGTGTAACACTGTGAGAGGGTGCTATTTATAAGACTGAGCTGAACCCAGCACCTCAGACTGAGGAAGTCTTTCGGACGAAAGACGAAACGTTTCTACAATTTTTTGCTTTGTTTTTTTTGTTTTTTGAATGTCCAGAGGACCAGACTTAGCTTTTTTAGATATTTCCATCAAGAATATCTACTTACAATTGTAAGACAATGTCAATATAAGTAAATGACAGCATTTTGTTTTTCTTCAAGACTGTGCCATCAGCTTTTCTGTCAAACTTCATATCTCCATTTCCTGACCAAAGAGCAGACTTTACTCTGGAGGAGCAGGGATGAAGGTGTTTGACACCGTAGTTCTGTACAGTCCAGGATAACTTGTGTGTCACTGTAGCGGCCATCAAAATCTTGTGCTGCAGCTCGGGGGCGGCTGCTGGTTATGGTGGGAGTTGGTGAAGACCAGACTCTGTGTGGAAGCGGAGGAAGGTGGTTCTCCTCCAACACCAGGCTTCTGCAGCAAAGAGGCGAGGTATATGAATCTTGTGCAGCACAGAGCCTGCAGAACCTAGATTAGTGTGTACAGTATTTACATGTCAGTACACTAACACACAGTGAACTAAAAACTCAATTTAATATACAATAAAATGACAAGTTAAACAGGTAAAATCAATAAAAATTTAAGTAAATCAAGTTTCTATGGAGAAAACATTACCTTTGCCCAGGTGTGATATGCAGCATGAGGGAGTGAAGACTTTAGTTTCTGAGAGCTGCATAAAAACACACGAGGTCAAAATAATTAGACCAAGAATGTAAACATGTAGCTGAATGTACTAGATTGACTCACACTGACATCCTCGCTCCACTCATATATTTTCATATATTTGATAATATGGGATGGTTTTACTTTAATAAAATGTTTTTTTTTAACATTCACCAATTTTGTTTTTACTAAAGTACGAGCTGTGAGTTGTATATGAACGAATGAAATTAAAACAGATACACAAATATTCTCACAAAGAATAACTCAACACTAACAGATAATATAGTGTACTACTGTAACTTTATTTACACATAACTACAGAAACACTTGGTTCATTGTTATCCTTTTTTTTCCAACAATATGTTCATTTGAACTGTCAGAAAAAATATTAAATTCATATTTTCATTGATTCATTTTCATCTCAATGCTCTGGCCAGTTGTGGTATTTCTGCATATTTTGATGTCTTGATGCACAAACGTACCAGTCCTGATGTTCTAAAGGATTCTGTAGCATCAGTCCTGATGTTCTACAGATCATGAAGACGTCTCCATCTGTTCTTTAACAATATCAAGGTTTGTTCTCCTCCACTGGGTCCACTCTTCAGGTGAAGATATTTCTGTGAATTGATGATAAAACACACAGACACACACAGTATATATTATATGCAGTATACGTACTGTATATTAAGACAATGGGTCAAACTAATGTCATGTATTTCCATCATTTTAATGATACACCACTACAGCAGGAACTTTTAAAAGTAGCCTACCACATGTATGACTGACTAAATATGAAACAAACAAACAGAATGCTGCTGAATGTAAAGTTTTCACTCACTGTTGTTGTGAATAGCTGCCATGATGATGATGCGGAGGTGAAAAGTTGCTCAGTTGAATCCAAGTCAGAATTTCATCCAAATTCTGAGTTCTGACTGTAATACTTCACGTTATACAACAAAACTTGACAGGACAACAACGTTTCTGTGTAGCAAACGCGTCGCTCGCGAATCACTACTGATCACTGCCGCCCCCCCTCCTCCCTCCCTCCCGGGGCAGAGAGAACTTCCGGGTCATATCCGCTGTCAATAAAAGAAATTACAAAATCGAAACTGACCCGTCGTTATCCGTTTTTTCCATTTTCGTTTTGTGCACAAAATCGGAAATCGGATAACGGTTTGTAATCCGTTTTTTTTGTTTTGGTTCAATAAACGAAAAACGAAAAAACAAGTGGTTTTTCGTTTTTTTCATTTTTGTTTCAAATGAAAAAACGAACTGCCTGAATGTACACGGACCCAGGCTGAAAATGAAAAGGCAGTTTGCTCTGTAGTACAATGACAATTAGCAGTGTTGAATAAGAAAATGAAAATGATTTAATCTTAATTTTATTTCTGACTCAAAAAAGGCAGCTTGACTTTGAAATTAAAAAGCATTTCTGCTATTTCATTTTAATTTTCAAAATTGACATTTCAAAATGAATTTTGGCCACTTTTTACTAAGACATATATTGAAAATTAAATGTTAAATGTTATTTTACTTATCATTTTAATTAAGTTACAAATTGAGCAGTCTCGAAGAAGAAAATGAAAATGCAGTTTGGTTTATTCATTTTAAATTTTATTTATGACTCAAAAAAAGGCAGCTTGACTTTGAAATGAAAAAGCATTCCTGCTAAACCATTTTAGTTTTAATTTCGTCTCAATTACTCTGGGTTTGCTTTTGAGATTGAATATTGTCACACTATAAGCGCAGGGGGGCAGGCTGAAAATGAAAAGGCAGTTTGCTCTGTAGTTCAATGACAATTAGCAGTGTTGAATAAGAAAATGAAAATGATTTAATCTTAATTTTATTTCTGACTCAAAAAAGGCAGCTTGACTTTGAAATTAAAAAGCATTTCTGCTATTTCATTTTAATTTTCAAAATTGACATTTCAAAATGAATTTTGGCCACTTTTTACTAAGACATATATTGAAAATTAAATGTTAAATGTTATTTTACTTATCATTTTAATTAAGTTACAAATTGAGCAGTCTCGAAGAAGAAAATGAAAATGCAGTTTGGTTTATTCATTTTAAATTTTATTTATGACTCAAAAAAGGCAGCTTGACTTTGAAATGAAAAAGCATTCCTGCTAAACCATTTTAGTTTTAATTTCGTCTCATAACCGCTTCCATACACCTCGAGCTGTTCCTTCTCTCTTCACCTGGAATAACTTCAGCTCACCAGCTAAGTCTGCTTCTGAGAGGGCTCAGAAACTGCAGCTTGTCCTCTCACCAGCGAGCAGCACCATGAAAACAAGCCCAAAATAAGCCCAACAGGCAACCCACCCCATTGTGTAAAACAAAGGCTGTTTATAAACAGTATAAACATACATTTATTATAGCATTACATATAAATAGCAAAATTATGCTAAACACTTTGAAGAACATATCCACTCTAAAAAATAAAAATACATTTTGCTTATTTATTCGAATTAATCCCATTAAGCCTCTGGGACTCATTTACCAGAACCTGAATTTTAAAGGAAGACTGATGACAACAATGGACAACGACAACAACAGACAATCATAAAGGATGCGCACAAATAAAAAAATAAAATAAAAATTAAACAGCAAACTCATAAGCTAAGTCAACAAAAAACTTTCTTTGATCTCTATCCTGAATCATGGTTTGAGTGTGCACTCTTTCTCCCATTCTTTATTATATTTTCCCCCCCACTTATTGGAGCTCATTTTAGCGTGGTCTTGTCACTCTAGACAAAGAACAAAGAATAACAAGCCCAAATACGTGACTTTACATTCAAAACAAGCCAACGAAACCGCAACAAAGCACCTCACCCTTTAGTGAAAACAACAAGCCCAAAAGTCGCTTATAATAAGCGGACTTGGCAACTATGCCACAGAAAGCTAGCCAGGCTGAACATCCACCCACAGGTAAACATCAAGTTAAGATGGTACATTGTATAAATTTGTCAAGATAAGTCAGTGGCTACATGCACCAACTCACAAAATATTTATCCATCCATCCATCCATCCATCCATTTTCTTCCGCTTATCCGGGGTCGGGTCGCGGGGGTAGCAGCCTAAGTAGGGAGGCCCAGACTTCCCTCTCCCCAGCCACTTGGAGCAGCTCCTCTGGGGGAATCCCAAGGCGTTCCCAGGCCAGCCGAGAAACATAGTCCCTCCAGCGTATCCTGGGTCTTCCTCTGGGTCTCCTCCCGGTGGGACATGCCCGGAACACCTCACCAGGGAGGCGTCCAGGAGGCATCCTAACCAGATGCCCGAGCCACCTCAACTGGCTCCTCTCGATGTGGAGAAGCAGCGGCTCTACTCCGAGTCCCTCCCGGATGACTGAGCTTCTCACCCTATCTCTAAGGGAGAGTCCAGCCACCCTGCGGAGAAAACTCATTTCAGCCGCTTGTATCCGAGATCTATTTATCTTCACGGAAATGATGTCAACAATAATAATAATGTCAATAATTGAAACAATCTTGCTTATCCGAAGGACCCAGGTTCGAACCCCGGCCACGGCACACCTTGGGGTGTCTATGAGTAGTGTGCACATCTATTTTCCCCAGCTCCCCGGGCGCTGACTACGGCTGCTCACTGCACCACCTGGTGGTGGTTGGGTTAAATGCAGAGACCAATTTCGTCTGTCAAGTATGGGAACATACACAGATGACAAAAATGTGACATTTATTTATTTATTTTTATTTACCATATTTGATGCTATTATTGTTTTATTTTGTGGTTTTACAGGTGCACTCCCAGCTGTCTTCATTCTGCTCAGTCCTGTTGGTGGACTCTCACAGCCTGCTTTTTCTTCTTCTTTCGGCTTTTCCCTTTTCAGGGGTCGCCACAGCGAGTCATCCTCCTCCACCTCACTCTGTCCTCTGCATCCTCTGTCCTCACTCCAACTACCTTCATGTCCTCTCTAACTGCATCCATATATCTCCTCTTTGGTCTCCCTCTTTGTCTTTTTCCTGGCAGCTGCATTTCTAACATCCTTCTACCAATATACCCACTGTCCCTCCTCTGGACATGTCCAAACCATCTCAGTCTGGCCTCCCTAACTTTATCTCCCAGTTGTTTAACATGTGCTGTACCTCTGATGATCTCATTCCTGATCTTATCCATCCTTGTCACTCCTAAGGAGAACCTCAGCATCTTCATTTCTGCCACTTCCAGTTCTTTCTCCTGTCTTTTTGTCAATGCCACTGTCTCCGGACCATACAACATGCTGGTCTCACCACTGTCCACCATAATTAGGCAGTGTCTTACCTGTGAGAAGATTGGCTGGCTGAGCTAAAGGCTGTGGCCACTTTCAACTACAGTATTTTGTATGTGAATGTGAGGCCCATGTTTGTTTTGCAATTATTAAATATTATTCATATTTATTTTTGTTTACTTAAAGCTGGGGTATGTAAGATTGTAATGTAGTCTAACTTTTCAAACAATATATTTTTAACATATTTCTTCACTCTGTCACTATCTACTGACAAACTGATGTTAGACAAAGTAATCTCTGAAAAAAACTATAGTCCCCTTGCTTCTCTATCAGCATTTATAAAAACACTAAAAACACAGAGTGACCAGGACAATGACAGCCAATAAAAACAGAGTTTGTAACCAGCCAATTAAAAACAGAGCTTGAATTTGAATCAGCCAATAAAAACAGAGCTTGAATTTGAATCTCAGCAGAGCCTCCCCCTCAGAGCCATATATGGCTCTGAGGGGGAGGGATCAGAATGCTTTGCCTGTTGAAAATTTTTGTAAGTTCTGCACTCTACAGAAAGTTACACATAGCACCTTTAATTTCATATTTATGTTCCAGGTAGAAGGCGGCAGTCCAGGCTCGTGTGTTCCCTTCCACTCGTGTGTCGTGCATCACAGCTCGTGTGTGAATTTCTGTTCTTGTGTTATTGAACCAACCTTTAGTCTATTATTTGACTGACCACTGGAAAGCCTCAGCTTTGTCTGAACATTTAAGAATCATTATTGCCTCATTAGAATTGGTTTTTAACTTAAGTGTTAATAAATGTTATGTATCTTGGAATACACTCATTAACCGTGTTTCCATCTATTTTCAATTCGAATTTTCAAATTCAAGATCTTTTTATTGAATTTTTTCATTTTTTTTCCAAACAACAACAACAACAAAACAAACAAACAAAAAAAACAACAGTCAATTTGAGCTGCAACGTGTACACCATAATCCACACCAAAGGAGAAAAAAAACAACAACAACAAACAAACAAAAAAATAACATAGAAAATAATCCCTACCCAATCACTGCCAAAAGAAAAGAGAGAAAAATAAATAGAAGGTAAAATAGCCAAGAGACTGCATTAACCTGAGTGAATTATGTTGTCAGAGAGACTGGAACAAATTCAGGAAAGGTCCCCAAACATTCTCAAATTTACCCTCTTTCTGTTGAAGTGTGAATCTGACTTTCTCCAGCTTTAAACAGGACATGATGTCAGCCAACCACTGAGCGTGAGTGGGTGGAGACGGTTCTTTCCACCTAAGCAAAATAGCTCGTCTGGCCAGGAGAGAGGTGAACGATATTACGTGTTGTTGGTTTTTATTTAGGTTTGTCATGCCCTCTACAAGACCAAACAGAGCAATCAGTGGGTCAGGGTTCAGACGTGTATCTAGTACACGTGATAGAGTCTGAAAGATTTCCCGCCAATATTTGTTCAGAGATGGGCAAAACCAAAACATATGGGAGAGAGAGGCTTCAGCATGTTTGCATCTCACACAGTATGGGCTGACATCAGGATACATAGAGGACAGTTTAAGTTTAGAGATGTGAGCTCTGTGCACCACTTTAAATTGTATTAGACAGTGTCTAGCACAGAGAGAGCTGGAGCTCACCAGTTTGAGTATGGAGGCCCAAGAGTCCTCTGAAATAGAGGAGCCGAGATCCTCTTCCCAAGCAGCTTTGACTTTATCTGAGGAAGCACGCTTCAAATCCAATAGTTTACTGTAAATGAATGAAATGGACTGTTTTTTATTTGGGTCTAAAGAAAGAATAGTGTCAACAATACTGCTATCAGTTGAAATGGAGAGGTTGGACAAATGAAGAGTAATAAAGTGCCGTATTTGGAGATACCGAAAAAAATGGGACTGGGGAAGACTAAATTTTTCACATAGTTGTTGAAATGAAGCTAAAGTATTATTGAGAAACAAGTCATTGAAGCGTACTATACCCCTTCTTTGCCATTCTTTAAAAACAGAGTCCTGAGATGAGGGTTTAAAAAGTTGGTTAGACATAATAGGACTATAAAGAGAGAGACTAGAGAAATCAAAATATTTACGAAATTGTGCCCAGATTTTTAGTGAGTGTTTTATAACTGGATTTGTAACAGTTGTAAGTGGTGGAAGCGGGAGTGAGGATCCCAAGAAAGCCACGGATGACCATTTCCCAGAACACTGTGACTCCATCTCTACCCAGTCAGGGCTGTCAGGCCTGTTGTAATAGAATGACCAGAATGCTAGACAGTGCAAGTTTGCTGCCCAATAATAAAGGCGGAAATTTGGAAGGGCAAGACCGCCTGCGGCCTTAGTTTTTTGGAGAAGTGTCTTATTTAAGCGTGGACGCTTTCCTTGCCACAGATATGATGAAATGATGGAATCTAACTGAACAAAAAATGAACCAGGGATAAAAACAGGAATATTTTGAAAAAGATATAAAAACTTATGTAACCAGGTGAAAAATGGGTACATGTCAAATGTATTTTAAAAAAACCATGTTTTGCTTTAATTTCACCTATGGTTGTAATTCTTGTTTTTTGTCAGCATGTGGTGCTGTTGGTACAGAGAGGTCTAAAAGGACCGGAAATAGAGAAAAAACCCTTTGTTTATGTACGATGGCACGGACTGGTAAGAAAACGGAAGAGAAGGACATTTTATCTGGGACTTGGTGAAGAAGACCACTCTGGCCACGTGAGAGGAGAATCCTAGTGTCCGGTAATTGTTGGAACTGAATTATCTTCCGTGAATGAAGCTATAGAGACGATGCTAATGTTTTATTTCTGTTTGTTCTCTCGTAGAGTGCCGCTGCCGTTTGTTATGCAGTAGCTTTCACGCTGTTAGATTTCAGCTGTTACGTGCAGCTGCATGCTACTCTGTTGGGTGCTAACCGTGTTGTCGGTCCGCCATTTTATTTGAAGCTAAGGCTTGCTGCCGTTCGAAACACGGAC
Organism: Garcialebias charrua; assembly: GCA_038048925.1. Lineage (NCBI taxonomy): Eukaryota > Metazoa > Chordata > Actinopteri > Cyprinodontiformes > Rivulidae > Garcialebias > Garcialebias charrua. Next base: position 719 of record JBBPBX010011975.1, on the reverse strand, counting down.
TTTTTCTTGTTTTTTTTATACATAACTCAGAGGGAATAGTTTATTTTTGAGAATAAAGAACCCCTTCTATTTGAAGCTTCGTGTGCTGCATTTATCCCGGTTTCAAATATTGGTACCAGGAGTGGGGTTCTCGTTTTTTTCTCCTCTGCGAGTGCATGTATATGGCGGCGCAGCGGTAGCATTAGCAAACGGCAGTGGTGAAGAAGTGGCCTACACCTGAGTGGACGTGGGCATTGCGTCGGTGAGGAGGCATCTGTTTCGAGACCAGAGGGGGGACGTTGCTGAGCAGTCTGTGCTGGCGTGGTCGTGAGGGAGGCGATCGTCAGACCAGAGCGCATTCCAGGCGGGAGAAAGCATCGCCCAGCAGCGGTCTTGGAGCAGCCCAGGGACCTCCGGTGCACTCCGGACTTCGACCAATTTATCCTTTGCTATATAAATTTCTATTTACTGTTAATATTTATATTGACTGTTAATACTTCTATTGACTGTTAAGTGAACTGAAAAAAAATAATAATAATAATTTCAGAACATGTCTGAACAAGATGGTTCCATAAACATTGAGATGCAGGGACAACAGTTACTTGAACAAGCTGGGGTGTTACAACAACTAAATGAGTTAGCCCGAAGGCAAGATGAAGTCATGACAGTCATATCATCACTAAATAATGAGCCTACCAGGTCTTATGTCTACGTACCCAGAGAAAGGCACATTTCACCAT
>JBBPBX010011974.1:16040-54901 GCA_038048925.1 Garcialebias charrua | reverse complement strand
ATGGATGTTTTTATTTATTTATTTATTAATCAGGGAGATCCCAGCAAGACACTGTGCATTTTCCAGATTGCCTTTGCATATTGCTAATTACTTTTTGTTTTTGTTTGTTTTTTTGCAAATGCAGATGGAATCATGAATGGAGATTCTGCAGCAACAGAGGATTTTATAAGGACTCATGCTGCAGAGCATTTAAAACATGCAAAGGAGGACATGGGCTCACACTGGACAATTAACACAACTGGTAGAGCTGCTGCCTCTCAGCGAGCAGGTCCCCGGTTCAAATCCCGGTCCGGGGGCCTTTCTGGGTGAAGTTTGCATGTTCTCTCCGTGCATGCGTGGGTTTTCTCCGGGTGCTCCAGTTTCCTCCAACAGTCCAAAAACATGCATGTTAGACTGATGGTGACTCTATGACCCTGGGTGTGAGTGAGACAGGTCTCTCTTGTAAATGAGTCCCTGTGGCTCAACGAGGCTAGCCTGTATAAATAAAGGTTGAATGAAAAAATGTGCCACAAAGAAGTGGAGGTGGGGCTTTCACACTGGACATTTAATGCACCACGAAGAAGTGGACACTTTAAAGATGAAGGAGTGAGTTGAATTGTGTCCCTTTCACATAAAGTGAAAGTGAAAGTAGCTCCCTTTATGTGAATGGAGCCTGCTGGGGAGACAATTCAACTCACTCCTTCATCTTTAAAAACTGTGTTAGGATAGGCTAAGTGCTTGGTGACTGTACAGTACTGTACATTTATCTATTAATTAAAAAATATATATATTTTTATTTTATTTTATTTTAATGTATAAATAGACTGTACAGTCTATTTATACACAGTATAAAGTACTGTGTACATTTGTACACAGTACTGTACAGTCACCAAGCAATTAGCCTATCCTAACACAGTCTCCATTCTCTCTATCAGGCTCCATTCACATAAAGCAGGGGTGTCAAACATGCGGCCCGGGGGCCGCATCCGGCCCGCCAGGGTTTTTGTAGTTGGCCCCCGGATAAATCTGAATTATTAAAAAAAAGAATAAACGCTATTTTCTTAAAAATTTGCAGTTCCTATGTTGTCCGCTAGAGGCGCTGTGTTTTAGTCAGTTCCTATGTTGTCCTTCTGAAACCGGGTGCCTCTAGGACCATGGGGCGCTGTGTTTTAGTATGGGAGACGCAGCTACTTGGAGACTCTCTGCTCCCTGTCTTCGTGTGCGCAGCAAGCGTTCCTCCTGATGTGAAACAGTACAAAAACAAGATTTCATAGTTGCTGAGATCAGTGATGGCATAGTTACATTGAAAAAGTAACTTAGTTAAGTTACTGATTAGTCCTTGGGAAAAGTAACTTAGTTAAGTTACTGATTACTTGATTTGGAAAGTAACTAAGTTAGATTACTAAGTTACTTTATTAGTTACTTTCAGCAGCCGCTGACAAGAACCCTCTGTCACAATACATAAAAAATTTAAATGTTTTAATAAAATAATTACTAATAAATATTCAAAAAACAAAATACAGTAGTCTTTCTTGACTTCACTAAACAAATAATATTTTTACAAAAAAGACTTATAAAATGTTTATTTTGAAAATGTGTCAAGTAAACAATACGTTTGTATGAAAATAAATAAAAGCATGAGCCACTGGCCAAAAGGATGGTCCAGCACAGAAGATCAACATCATCAGGTCAGGACTCTGCAGTCTACACTCATCTCCAGGCCAGCGGTCACTCTTTCAGGGATGAAGATGTTCACATCCTTGATAGATAGGAACAATGGTTTGAGAGAGGAGTAAAGGAGGCCATCTTTGTGAAAAGAAACGTTGGTTACGTACTGTAACCCCAGATTATATGAATGCAGGCAGAGCCCTTTAAGCCACGCCCTAGTGTGATTCTTTATTTTCAGAAACCAAAACATTGCAGAACACATCCCCTGTACACCGTCATTTTTTCATGTCCCGCTTTGCACCTTGGTGCTGGCTGGACCATGAGGACTGCTGGCGACCCCTGCCTCTGGAGCTCCAGGCTCCCCGTTGGAAATAGGGAGCCGGTTGTCCTCTGGACGGGGCTGGTGTGTGCGGCACAGCGAACGTCTTTGATCGGGATGAAAGCCTCTTCTCGCTGCGGTACGCCTTACTCTGCTCATAAACAGGATCAAGTCAGCCCCATGTTTAGTCTACCCAGACTACAACAAAGAGTTTTACTTGGAAGTGGGCTTCTCAGCTCATTGCATAAGTGCAGGTCTGTACCAAATACACGACAGAGACAAACGTGTAGTAGCCTACGCCAGCAAAACGATGGCAGGCCCCGAGTTGAGATTCTCAGACTGTGAGAAAGCTTTACTGACCACAGTGTGGGCAGTTAAACATTTCTCCAGCTACATTGGTGGACAGAAAATCATTGTGGAAACACAACACCAGCCAGTGACTTTTCTTAACAGTGAACGCATCAGAGATGGTGTGGTAACAAACTCACGTGTTGCAACGTGGCTCATGGCGCTTCAAAGTTTTAACCTAGACATACGTTATGGTCAAAACAAGAAGTCACATCTGGGGACGGACTTGGCAATCTGCCAAAAGTGTACACAAGATGTACCAGCCACCCAGCCGCCGGTTGAGGTAAAACCCCCAGTAACTGAAGACCCGAATCACCACTTCTTTGATGACAATATCTGCAAAGATATGACAACATTGTACGTGGATGGATCTTCATTCCTCCGCGACAAAATCTGCAGAGCAGGTGTTGGAGGGGTCCTCCTCCAAGACCAAGAACAGATTACTTTCAGCTACAGATTAGGCTCTCAGACTTCTCAGTACGCTGAGATTGCGGGAATCCTAATAGCTCTCCAGATGGTAGTAGAACGCTCCATCAAGACGCTAGTCATCTGCACTGACTCTAACTATGCTCGTTTAAGTTTCGCTTGTCACCTCGCTGTGTGGAAACAGAACGGTTTCCTAACAAGCGACAGGAAGGTGGTGAAGCACAAAGAGCTTTTCATAGCGTGTGATCACTTGGTGACATCACACGACTTACAGATCTACTGGAAGAAAGTTCCAGGACATTCTAGAGTCCCAGGCGATGACAAGCACTACAATGACATTGCAGATTCCTTAGCCAAAGAAGGAGCCGACGAAGGTCCTCTATGGTCCTTCGACCCCTCCTGGTTAATCAAGACTCTGTCAATACAACCTACAGTCAGGGTTATGGCAGTCACACGTGCACAGGCCGCAGCCAGACCTGCTGACAACGCAGTCTCTGTACGACCCGCACTGACTGACCCAGACATCATCCAACTACAGAAGTCGGATCCTGCTATCAACTCCATGATACTGTACCTGACTGATCCAGACAAAAACACTCCGTCTAAAGACGAACTGGATTCCGATCCAGACCTTAAAGTCCTTTATCAGCTGCGCAAACAGCTAAAACTAATCAAAGGCATCCTAACTTTCGCTCATGGACCAACGTCCTCACCTGTGTTCGTGGTTCCCCATGACCAAAGGGGGGTGATGTTAGTTCATGCCCATGATCTCCCATCCGTAGGACACAAAGGAGATAAAGCCACGCTGACGGCATTAAAACAAATTGCCTTTTGGCCTGGAATGAAAAAGGATGTCAAGGACTACACTAGCTGTGTTTCCATCCATTTTCATTTCGATTTTTGAGCTAAATTTTGAAATCTCGCAAATATGTAAATACAAATTAATGCGAAGCAGAAGTGTTTCCATCTGCTGGCTTGAAGCGCATCTACCAAGCCACGCACAGCGTCATTACGTCAGACGTCAGCGTCATTACGTCAGACGTCAGCACTGCGCATGTCTACAGTAAACAGGAAGTAGCAGTTGAAAACAGAACCTGGCCACACATCTCGTCAAAATGGAGAGAATATTTCAGGTACGTGTTGCTATCGGGCAAGTTGTATTTATTCTGTCATGCCAACTAGTTTTAGCGATGTTACATGTTGTCCGGAGCGGAAACAGCTGATCAGTCACGTGACGTGAATGTTCGCTACGGCAGCACGAGTCGGCAAATGTGTTTCCATCTGTCGTTTTGCGCATCTGCTCATTTTCGCAGATCCCAAAAACCACCTCAAGCGAGCGTATAAACTTTTTGGCGAACTTGAGAAAGTAAATACGGATTTTGCCGTTTCCATTAAGCTTTTCTGCTGCGATACTTCAAAATGCGCACCTAGAAACCTTGATGGAAACACGGCTACTGAAGGGTGAGCGGTCTGTGGCCAGTTTCAGCCAACCAGACCACTTCAGAGAGCACCACTGCAAAGCAGAGGCATTGCATTCCCATGGTCTGACCTCCAGATCGACTGGGTTGGACCACTCACTAAGAGCTCTAGAGGAAATAAATATTTTCTCACGGTAACCTGTGCATTTACCAAATGGGTAGAATGCCTACCAGCTCCTAACGACACAGCACAAACCACTGCTATGTTGTTAATGAATCATATATTCTCAAGGTTTGGACTTCCCCTTCGGGTGAACTCAGACCAAGGTACACACTTCACAGGTGAAGTGATGAAAGAACTGTGGAAGACGCTAGGCGTCAAGGCCAACTTTCATGTCGGCTACCACCCACAGGCTTCAGGCCAAGTAGAGAGAGCAAACAGAACTGTGGTGAGTATTTTGAAGAAATACGTGGCTGCAAACCACAAGGACTGGGATGTGAAACTCCCTCTGGTCCTCATGGCCATAAGAGCCACTCCACACACATCAACTGGCATCTCTCCCTTCGAGATGATGACCGGTCGACAAATGACTCTCCCTCTACACCTGTTGTACCAACCAGGCGACGCCGCCATGGCGACAGCCTACACTACACAACAATACATGAAAGATTTGAATGTACACCTCAGAAACACTTTTGCTTTCGCCCAGAAAAACCTGGAAAGATCTGCTGAAGGACGTAAGGCGTACTATGACCAGAAGGCCTCTCACAATGAACTCCAAGTGGGAGACAGAGTCTGGTACTATACGTTCGCCCCAGCAACCGGGAAAGGAGGGTCCGAGACCGGAACTCTCGCCCGCAAACTGATGCCCAGGTGGACTGGACCTCATCTGATAACAGACAAAGTGTCCTCAGTCGTCTACGAAATCAAAATCAGCAAAGGCCGCAAAGAGCCAATTGCTAAATGGGTACATCGAAATCAGATCAAACCTTACAAGGCGTTCAATGAATCCACAAAAGACAAAGATCTCACAAACTCACCGACTTCATGGGATAATAAGGTCGTCCAAACACAAGTTAGTAAATAAACTAATCAGGTTTAAACTACCGTATTTTCCACCCTATAAGTCGCATTGTCCAATTTGAACTTAGAAACGCTAAGTCTAACACCCACAACAAAAAACTAATCTTAACAACCGTTTAAATCCACGAGATTTAATTTGACCTCGGTCATAAAGTTGAGACCTGTTTTCTTGTGTGTTGCACTTTGGAATCTGACGACAAGAGTGTGTCGAAGCAGTGAAACGTTGTTTCCTTGTTGTTTAGTCATTACTGTTGTCATTAGTTGAGATATTGTTTGGTTCTGAACACTCCCAGCCAAAAAGGTTTTGTATTAACATTGGTTAATGAATGATATGGATTTAACTATGCCAACATGCAGTTCGTTTTGTTAAATCTCAATCGTCGAAGAGTCAATGTAGTTTAAAGCTACTCAAGGTACCATAAACTACACTGGTCTCACAATTTCTAAATTGAACCGATTCGATCGTTTCTATTCTAGATTATCTATTCATTTTGATGAGTCTCGCCATAGACTTCAAAATTTATTAGGAATACCAAATCCTACGTCGTTCGTCTAAAAGACAACAGACATTTAGATCAAACTATATTTCATTTTTCTATTTTAGTTTAACCTAAACTAAGTAATGAATGGAGGAATAGTTTGGAATCAGAGGCCTTCGTTACAGAAGCCCTCCAAAACTCTATAGGTATAGATCCCTATTTCTAATTTTACAGAATTGATCCACTCCTTAATTGGTAATTGTAGCTGATCTAAATCATGATAGCTTACACAACAGGTGCATATAGGTAGGGCCTAATGTAAAATCCCAATCATAAGCCCACCTAAAATCCCACATACCGTATTTTCCGGATTATTGGTCGCACCGGAATATAGGTTGCAGTGTCCAATTATTGCCAAAAATTTTGAAAAATTCATAAATAGGTCAACCGGAATATAGGTCGCACCTACGTCACCGCCGACGTAACGCGTCATCCACTGCTGACGCGCCGCGTGACCGCTGAGTCAACCCGGCAATATGGACCGAGTGTTTAGCTCTGCTGCTAATGTCTGCCAGAAGCTAACAGAAGCTAACACGAGACGAGTCCGCCTCTCAGAAAACACGAATAAAAAAATCGAATTTTATGTCAAATGTTTTTTCTAGGACATAGTTAAGTACATTAGAGCCTTATAATTACTCTGTAAGCAGAAATAAATATACTTATACTATATACCTATTGGTTTCGAAGCAATTTATAACATAAAGAGAAGCTAACAGAAGCTAACACGAGACGAGTCCGCCTCTCAGAAAACACGAATAAAAAATCGAATTTTATGTCAAATGTTTTCTATAGACCATCGTTACGTACATTAATGTCTTATAATTTAAACTCTGTAAGCAGAAAAAATATACACCGAGTGGTTTAGAAGTTTTTGATAAGCAAACTGAAGTAAACTGAAATAAAAAATGAAAAGACACGGGAAGTCCGCCTCTAAGAATATGAATAAAAAATCGAATTTTATGTCAAATGTTTTCTATAGACCATCGTTACGTACATTAATGTCTTATAATTTAAACTCTGTAAGCAGAAAAAATATACACCGAGTGGTTTAGAAGTTTTTGATAAGCAAACTGAAGTAAACTGAAATAAAAAAATGAAAAGACACGGGAAGTCCGCCTCTAAGAATATGAATAAAAAATCGAATTTTATGTCAAATGTTTTCTATAGACCATCGTTACGTACATTAATGTCTTATAATTTAAACTCTGTAAGCAGAAAAAATATACACCGAGTGGTTTAGAAGTTTTTGATAAGCAAACTGAAGTAAACTGAAATAAAAAAATGAAAAGACACGGGAAGTCCGCCTCTCAGAATACGAATAAAAAATCGAATTTTATGTCAAATGTTTTCTATAGACCATCGTTACGTACATTAATGTCTTATAATTTAAACTCTGTAAGCAGAAAAAATATACACCGAGTGGTTTAGAAGTTTTTGATAAGCAAACTGAAGTAAACTGAAATAAAAAAATGAAAAGACACGGGAAGTCCGCCTCTCAGAATACGAATGAAAAATCGAATTTTATGTCAAATGTTTTCTATAGACCATCGTTACGTACATTAATGTCTTATAATTTAAACTCTGTAAGCAGAAAAAATATACACCGAGTGGTTTTGAAGCTATTTCTAACATACCGGTAAACAGAATAACAGCCACGAGCTAACAAAAAGCTAAGCTAAAAGATCGTTTTTTTTATTTTATTTTTTATCTCAAACATCTAATAAAGCTACCGGTACTCACTTGTAAACATCCACACTGTGATTCCATTCTGTAAGTTTCAGAAAAATCCGCTGAGTGGTTCTTGACTTATCTTGCAAAAAACCCAGCTAAGAAACCCAGAGCTAACAGCTACATCCAGGTCAGCACGCCCACAGAATGTCCGAGCACAGGAGCTTATTTTGGGCCACATGCAGCTGGAAACGGTCTTCTTCTTCTTCTTGGGTCGGTGTACTCCATTGGAAGTGGTACTGCACAGCGCCACAGCGCCCCTAGTGGCCAAAAGTGGTACTACACAATTTTTCTGCAAAAGTGAAAAAGGCTGATATCTGAGTCAAAAATTAGTCTAAAAATATGGAAAAAAATCCATAAATAGGTCGCATCGGATTATAGGTCGCAGGCCTTGAAAAAAACATAAAAAGGTGTGACCTATACATCGGAAAATACGGTAATTGCATGACACATCAAAGTCAAAGTCAAAGTCAACTTTATTGTCAGATCTGCAATATGTACAGTGCAGGACATACACAGGACCGAAATTGCGTTTCTCTCAGTCCCTCGGTGCAACAGTAAACATCTAAACATTGAAACACTGAAACATATAATAATAGACATAAGCATAAAATAGTAAAACTAACACTGTCCTGAGTTTTTTGCATAGTGGTATAAGAGTATGAAAATTTACACCAACTCTAAAACTAAAACATTAAACATTTAATGAACATAATATTGTCCTGAGTTTTTGCATACTAGTATAAAAAAAGAGTATAAAAAGTATAACTAAAATAAACTAAAGGTTTCTAGCATTGACATTTGCAAAGTGGCAAAGCAGCGTATGAGTCAATGTACACAGTATATGTATGAGGTAGTAGTTGATGTTGTTGTAGAGGCAAAAAGTGGCATATGCAGTAAGGCACATTGGGCATCCCTAAATAAGACCGTTCAGAGCACACTGTATATGTACCAGCAGTGGTGTAGATATTAGAGTAGTGTAAATAAATGTAAACAGTAGTAATTACATGTAAGCAGTAGTAATAAAAGTAAACAGTATTAATAAATGTAAACAGAGAATGTAAACAGTATTATGATTATAGGCAGTGATGTAATACAGACATTAGTGCAAGTATGAGAAGTAGTGCAAACTGTATGAGCACATGACCGAGAGTTTAGTGAATAACCCGTTTGATGACACAGAGTCTAGTGTTAAAAACTTTGTGTTGAGTGATAATATGTGAGAAAGTTTTAGTGTTAAGGCAGTTCAAATGGGAGGGGAGGCAGAGCAGGCAGAGTGTTTAGCATTCTGACTGCCTGATGAACAGAGCTGTCTCTCAGTCTGCTGGTTCGAGCCTGGAGACTCCTCAGTCTCCTCCCTGATGGCAGCAGTCTGAAGCAGCTGTGTAGTGGGTGTGTGGGATCACCTGCCATGCGGTGGGCTTTCCGAGTGAGGCGTTTGCTGTGTAAGTCCTGCAGTGAGGGCAAGGAGGTGCCCACGATCTTCTCAGCTGCTCTCACAATGCGCTGGAGGCTCTTGCGGCAGGATGCAGTACATGCACCAAACCACACAGTGATGCAGCTGGTCAGGACACTTTCTATGGCACCTCTGTAGAAGGTGCTCATGATGGGGGTTGAAGCTCCAGCCCTTTTCAGCTTGCGGAGAAAGTAGAGACGCTGGTGAGCCTTCTTTGCCAGTGCTGCAGTGTTCCTGCTCCAGGACAGGTCCTTTGAGACGTGCACTCCCAGGAACTTGGTGCTGTCTACTCTCTCCACTGCGGTGCTGTTGATGGTCAGAGGGGGATGTTGGGCATCCCTCTTCCTGAAGTCCACAACAATCTCCTTTGTCTTCTCCACGTTGAGAGTGAGATTGTTGTGTCCGCACCACAAGGCCAGGCGGCTCACCTCGTTCCTGTAGTCCGTCTCATCGTTGTTGCTGATGAGACCTACCACTGTTGTGTCGTCCGCAAACTTGATGAAGTGGTTGGAGCTGTACGATGGTGTGCAGTCGTGTGTTAGCAGGGTGAATAGAAGGGGGCTCAGCACACATCCTTGTGGGGCCCCTGTGTTCAATGTGATGGTGCTAGATGTGTTACTCCCGATCCGTACTGTCTGTGGTCTCCCGGTCAGGAAGTCTAGCAGCCAGTTACACATTGAGGTGTTCAGCCCCAGACTGTCCAGTTTAAGGATGAGCTGTTGGGGGATGATGGTGTTAAATGCCGAGCTGAAGTCGATGAACAACATTCTAACATAGGAGTCCTTCGTGTCCAGATGTGTGAGAGCTGTGTGAAGGGCAGAGGAGATGGCATCGTCGGTTGAGCGATTAGGTCGGTATGCAAATTGGAAGGGATCCAGGGAGTCAGGGAGGACAGATGTGATGCTTTTCATGACTAGCCGTTCAAAGCACTTCATCAGGATGGGGGTGAGTGCTACTGGGCGATAGTCATTGAGGCATGCGGGCGTTGCCTTCTTTGGGACAGGGATGATGGTGGTGGCTTTGAAACAGGTGGGGACGATGGCCTGGCTCAGTGAGATGTTAAAGATGTCCGTGAAGACCGCTGCGAGTTCCCCTGCACAGTCCTTCAGCACACGACCAGGTATGTTGTCAGGACCAGAGGCCTTCCGGGCGTTAATCTTTATGAATGATCGCCTTACGCTGTCTGAGGACAGCGTCAGCACCTGGCCATCAGGAGAGGGGGGGAGTTTATGTGCTGGTGTGCTGTTACTTGCCTCGAACCGAGCAAAAAACTCATTCAGTTCATTCAGCGCAGAGGCTGAGCTGTCACAGGTCTGGGGGGGTGGTTTGTAGTTTGTGATGGTCTGTATTCCCTGCCACAGACTGCGTGTATCCCTGCTGTTCCTTGAACACCTGCCTGAAGACCGCCACCATCATCCCAGTCCCAAAAAGCTCCACAGTGACTGGTCTGAATGACTATAGACCGGTGGCCCTCACCCCGATAGTCGCTAAATGTTTTGAGAAACTGGTCATGTCCCACATCAAGACAGCCGTCAACATCAACGAGGACCCTCATCAATATGCATATCGTGAGAACCGATCAACAGAGGACGCCATCTCCTCCGTGGTCCACACTGCTCTCACCCACCTGGATCAGAAGGACTCATACGTGCGTCTGCTCTTTGTGGACTTCACATCTGCCTTCAACACCATGATCCCCCAAACTCTGATAGACAAACTATCCACACTTGGACTAAGCCCCTCTATTTGTAACTGGGTCTTAGACTTCTTAACAGACAGACCACAGTCCGTGAAGATCCACAACTTCTCCTCCTCCACCATCACCCTCAGCACTGGCTCTCCTCAGGGATGTGTGCTGAGCCCTCTTCTGTTCACTCTGCTCACATATGATTGTATAGCCACACATCCAGGCTGTCATATTGTTAAGTTTGCAGATGATACAGCTGTGGTGGGATGCATCACAGATAATGATGAATCCAGCTACAGACAGGAGGTGGAACATCTGGAGAGCTGGTGCAAAGAGAACAACCTTCACATGAATGTGAAGAAGACGAAGGAGATGATTGTGGACTTCAGAAGGAACAAACACACCCACACCCCACTGTATATAGGTGGATCTGCGGTGGAGGTGGTCTCCAGCTACAAATACCTGGGTGTACACTTGAATGATAACCTCAGCTGGAGCAATAACACCACCAGCCTGATCAAGAAAGGTCATCAGAGACTCTACTTCCTCAGACGGCTGAGACGAGCCGGTCTGAGAAGCTCAGTCCTCACCTCGTTCTACAGGTGTGCAGTGGAGAGCGTCCTGTGCTCCAGCATCAACGTGTGGCATGGAGGCTGCACAGTTGCAGAGAGAAAAGCTCTGCAGAGAGTGGTGAAGGCTGCACAGAAGTCTGTGGGAGTCAGTCTCCCCACCATCACAGACATTTACACCTCCAGATGCAGAAAAAGAGCCACCTGCATCATGAAAGACCTCACTCACCCAGCACACTCACTCTTTGCACCACTCCCCTCGGGACGGAGGTTGAGGAGCATCAAATGTAGAACCACTAGACTGAGAAACAGCTTCTACCCTGAGGCTGTCAGACTCATGAATAAATAAATAATAAGAATAAACACTGCAAAATGTCACATCATACTGATACTGTACTGATCTGTTTCTTGTTGCTGCGTTCATCTGTGACCATCTGCTCATGTTCGTGCTGCTGTTTATAATGATGTTTTTCTACTACATTAGGGCTTAGTGTATTACTAGCTGATGTGATGTCTCTCTTAGTTAATCCTAGATGTTATTATTGTATTTCTCTTGCATTTGTTGTTGGATGTAACTGGGACCCTGTGTACATAATCTCGTTTTCAACACATGTACTACATGCGGTGCAAATGACAATAAATTCTCTCTGACTCTGACTCTGACTCTCTCTGTCCTTGAAACGGTGAGCTATTTTCCCAGAATACTGCTTCTTTGCCTTTCTGATGCCCCGGTCCAGGTTGTTTCTGGCTGCCCTCAGGCCCACCTGATCTCCCGCTTTGAAGGCAGCATTCCTGGCTCTCAGGAGTCTGTAAACCTCAGCTGTCAGCCATGGCTTCTGGTTAGCCCGAACAGTGATGGTTTTAAGGTTGGTTACATCATCAATGCACTTGGTGATGTATGAACATACAGTGTCTGAGTACTCCTGGAGACATGTGGTGTTGTTTGTGGTAGCAGCTTCTTTGAACATACTCCAATCTGTGGTGTCAAAACAGTCCTGGAGTGCCTCTGAAGACCCCTCTGGCCACACTCGTATCTGCTTGCGGACTGGTTTTGTGACTTTCACCAGTGGCCTGTATGCTGGCTTTAGCATAACACAGATATGGTCAGAAGCACCAATGTGGGGGAGGGGGATGGCTCTGTAGGAATTTTTCATGGTGGTGTAAACCTGGTCCAGGGTGTTGTTTCCTCTTGTTGCAAAGTTTATGTTTCTGTATGTTTTTGGAAGAACACTCTTTAAATCTGCATGGTTGAAATCACCAGCCGTGATGAGAAAAGCATCAGGATGGGCTGTTTGTTGCTCACTGATGTGCAGATATAGTTCATTTAGTGCCTCACCTCTATCTTTGCTGTTGGAGCTTGGGGGGATATATACAGCAACAATCAAAACAGCTGTAAACTCCCTCGGTAAAAAGAACGGTCTGCATTTAATAGTCATGAACTCCACTAAAGGTGAGCAGTGTTTGTAGACCACAGCAGCATCACGACACCATGCGTTGTTGATGTAAACACAGAGCCCCCCTCCCCTTGTCTTACCTCCCTCGGGGGTTCGGTCCGCTCTGTAGCATGTTAGCTGCTCCAGCTGAATAGCATGGTCCAGAACGTTGTTGTTGAGCCACGTTTCCGTGAATACAAACACACAACAGTCTCTCACAGTCACATTGAACCAGAGTGGCACTGACTAGAAGCCAACCAGCCAACAACCTTCGATGTGGGGACCTGCAGCTCCAACACTTGGTCTTCAACCTTCATCCAAGGGTCGCCTCCTCTGCGTCAATCGAGGGATCCCCTCTACATGCTGATTATAAAAACAATTGTTGCTGACGAAATCACCAACTCTAATCATTGTGGAATTACTGCTGTGGAATTACCGCTGTGGATTATAAGACTTTGTTTTCCAAGAGTTAACAGACTCAGTTTTCCAAGGGATTAAAAGCTTACCGCAATGGGATTACCTACGAACAGTATGGAAGTTCCAAAAACTTTATGGGATTATAATTTTTGATTTTTCTTTTCCACTTGCTGGATTACTTCAAGATCAGAGACAGTTCAAGGTTTCCTTTCGTGTTGGACCCCATCCCCAAGGACTGGCGATGGCTTCCAAAAGGGGGGAGATGTAGTGGGCATGACCGTGTCCGCTCTGATACACCTGTGTATTTTTGAACGGTTCCAGAGATGACCTTTACTGACCTTTCAGTAATCTGACACTTAACACAATTTATTTTATTAGCTTGAATCAAAGGACAGTTTCACTCAAAAGAGACTATTTCTATCTTTGATTTTGTTCTAATACAAAATATAATCAGAGCATCACCTGTGTTTGTTCATGAATGGTGTTATAATTTACAATATGTCTTATGATCACATATGTATATGCTGTGTCATTTCTACAAATGAAAAGGTGTCAAAGTTCAGATAATATGTCAAACTGCCTTTCTCAGAAGTTGTTTTTGTTGAGTTTCAGCTAAAACTCTCACTAGCGTCTGAAAGTCTCCTTACTGAGACACTTTTCCTAAACAATTTCTCTCTGCTCTGAATTTCACCTTGAATCGTGATAACAGCAAGTGAACAGCTCGACTGGTTCTTTTGGACCAATGGGGAAGAGACAAGTCTCTCTCATCTCAGATCTTCTACTAAGGTTCTAAGCTTTTGCTGGAACGTTGAGTTTTTGCTGGGAACTTCAAGACATGAGGTCGTCCCAAAGAGCTGGATGAACGTCAGTCACACGCTAAGGACACGTCATTCAGTTAAAGACTAATAACATGTTGTTATGAGTCCACTTCGAACCGAGCGTACAAGCTCAGAACTTTGTTTATTCCTTCCTGGAATGATAACAACAAGTGAACAGCTCGACTGGTTCTTTTGGACCAATGGGGAAGAGACAAGTCTCTCTCATCTCAGATCTTCTACTAAGGTTCTAAGCTTTTGCTGGAACGTTGAGTTTTTGCTGGGAACTTCAAGACATGAGGTCGTCCCAAAGAGCTGGATGAACGTCAGTCACACGCTAAGGACACGTCATTCAGTTAAAGACTAATAACATGTTGTTATGAGTCCACTTCGAACCGAGCGTACAAGCTCAGAACTTTGTTTATTCCTTCCTGGAATAAGTTATCTTGAGCCAGAGGCCAGGAGCTGACGTATTTTCTGATGACCAACGCGAAAACAGGAGACTTTGGAAGACAAACGAATAACCTGCTCAGATGTACTGGTTCACGCAAGGACCCCGTGCATCTGAAAAGCTACAAGGTCTTCTCTTACCAGGTTGTTGTCAAAAGGTAAAGAGCTGTTTACAAACGTACCTGGGATTTAGCAGAAGTCGGATGGAAAGTGTCATTTCTGGTTACACTCAAGATAAATAACTTCCTCTCTTAACCTCTCCCTCTTAAATCTCTCCTATCTCCATTCTAGCTGGTAACTATTTTTAAGCTAAGACTGAGCCACAGACTGATGGTGTGGTTACACCGAACAGCTTTTCAACCTCCAAAAAGCTCCTCACGCACGCAAGTGGACGCACTTGGTGTCCAGACCTACTTGGACCAGAACGCCAGAACGCGAAACAGCTGCTGGGTGTGTGGGAGGAGCTTACCGGTATACAGAGTCCTGCGCACAGAGTCCTGCGCACTCCGCCAGGCGAGGAGCTTTTTATTTCCGTCTCTGTTGAGCAGACTTGACTGGTCGTGAAGGACTTGTCGCGAACACACAGCTACAATGAGTTTCTCTTCCATAGTACACGACCTCGCGGGTCTTTTCTGTGACCAACAAACAATACGTCACATAGTGCGCGCGCACCCTCGTTTCCGCGTCACATAGGGGGACTCTCCCCGTCTCTTCTCCTCCTCTCTTCTCCCCCTCTCTTCTCCACCCGACTCTCCCTGATTGGTTGACACACCAACCAATCAGGGAGAGTTGAGCGGCGTTTGAAAGTTTGAACCGCGAAATCTTCAGCATGTTGAATGCGCGGTTTGGAGGCTGAAGCCGGTTCACGTGCACGGAAAAACGCTTCCCAGCACGCTCAACACGCACGCGACGTGACGCCCGACGCCAAGATGTGGCTGGAAGCGCGTCCACCATTGACTTTACATGTCAACTGGACGCTCCTGCTGCCAAAACGCTGTTCGGTGTGACTACACCATGAGTATAATGACATCCTGTATTTATGTCTGTTGTTACAATTTAAATGTGCTGACGTATTAAATTGCAAGAAAGTGAAATCATGTCAATCAAGTGTAATGGTGTTAATTTAGTTGATTTATTCTAAATAAATGGTAGTGTTTTTGGCATACCAAACTAAGTTAACGTTTCCATTGTCACTCTATGGCTTCTGTTTTACTTATCCATCATAAAGATCACAGAAATATTGGGTAAACGGAAAAAGAAAAGAATCCATGAAATTACTATTCAATCTGAATAAGTAAATTAATTAAGGTAAAGTGGTCAGTATTAACATTGACCTCATAAAATCCTTTACATCTGGGTGGCACCGTACGTGTTTAAAGACACAATACAGTATGGTGGTTACCCTCATGTTTACTTCATGTGGTACATGTGATGAAACGAGATTATGTACACAGGGTCCCAGTTACATTCAACAACAAAATGTAAGAGAAAAACAGTACTAACATCTAGGATTGACTAAGAAAAACATCAACTAGAAATACACTGAGCACTAATGTAATAGAAAAACAAAATCATTACAAACAGACAGCCGCACGAACATGAATCTATATGAGCAAATGGTCACAGATTAACACAGCAACAAGAAAACAGATCAGCATCAGCATGATGTGATATTTTGCAGTGATTATTCTTATTATTTATTTATTCACGAGTCTAAAGCCACATCCTGACCAAACGCGTTTTCAACTGCAGGAGCGTCCAGTTTACATGCAAAGTCAATGGGGGACGCGCCTCCAGCCGCGTCTTGGCGTCGGGCGTCACGTCACGTGCGTGTTGAGCGTGCTGGAAAAGCGTTTTCCGTGCACGTGAACCCGCTTCAGCCTCCAAGCACGCGTTGATCATTGCTGAAGTTTTCGCCGTTCAAACGTTCAAACGCCGTTCAACTCTGGTTGATCAGGGAGAGTCGGGGGGAGGAAAGAGGGGGAGAGTCCCTATGTGACGTGGAAACGAGGGGGCGGGGGTATTGCGCAACTATGTGACGTATTGTTTGTGGGACACAGATAAAACCAGCGGAGTCATGTACTATGGAAGAGAAACTCATTGTAGCTGTGTGTTCGCGACAAGTCCTTCACGACCAGTCAAGTCTGCTTTCTACTGAGACAGAAATAAAAAGCTCCTCGCCTGGCGGAGTGCAGTGAGGAACTCGGTGTACCAGTAAGCTCCTCCCACACACCCCGCCGCCACACCGCCGCAGCTTCTCGGTCTGGTCAGGACACCACTGGGTCCAGTGCGTCCACTTGCGTGCGTGACGAGCCTTTTTGCCGTTGAAAAGCTGTTTGGTCAGGACGTGGCATGACAGCCTCCAGGTAGAAGCTGTTCCTC
This sequence comes from Garcialebias charrua, assembly GCA_038048925.1. Taxonomy (NCBI): domain Eukaryota; kingdom Metazoa; phylum Chordata; class Actinopteri; order Cyprinodontiformes; family Rivulidae; genus Garcialebias; species Garcialebias charrua. The sequence continues at coordinate 38,183 of JBBPBX010011974.1, read as the reverse complement.
AGTCTAGTGGTTCTACACTTAATGCTCCTCAACCTCCTTCCTGAGGGGAGTGGGGCAAAAAGTGTGTGTGCAGGGTGAGTGGGGTCTTTCATGATACAGGTGGCTCTTTTCCTGCATCTGGAGGTGTAAATGTCTGTGATAGTGGGGAGACTGACTCCACAGACCTCTGTGCAGCCTTCACCACTCTCTGTAGAGCTTTTCTTTCTGCAGCTGTGCAGCCTCCATGCCACACGTTGATGCTGGAGCACAGGATGCTCTCCACTGCACACCTGTAGAAGGAGGTGAGGACTGGGCTACTCAGACCAGCTCGTCTCAGCCGTCTGAGGAAGTAGAGTCTCTGATGACCTTTCTTGATCAGGCTGGTGGTGTTGTTGCTCCAGCTGAGGTTATCATTCAAGTGTACACCCAAGTACTTGTAGCTGGAGACCACTTCCACTGCAGATCCACTTATGTTCAGTGGGGTGTGGGTGTGTTTGTTCCTTCTGAAGTCCACAATCATCTCCTTTGTCTTCTTCACATTTATGTGAAGGTTATTGTCCTTGCACCAGCTCTCCAGATGTTCCACCTCCTGCCTGTAGCTGGACTCATCATTGTTCGTGATGCAGCCCACCACAGCTGTATCATCTGCAAACTTTACAATATGACAGCTTGGATGGGTGGTTGCACAATCATGTGTGAGCAAAGTGAACAGAAGTGAAAAGTGAACTTTTTGGAGTCCTTGGAGGGGGTATTGGAGAGTGCGCCTCCTGGGGACTCCCGTGTTCTGCTGGGGGACTTCAACGCTTACGTGGGCAATGACAGTGAGACCTGGAGGGGTGTGGTTGGGAGGAACGGCCCCCCTGATCTGAACCCGAGTGGTGTTTTGTTGTTGGACTTCTGTGCTCGTCATGGATTGTCCATAACAAACACCATGTTCAGGCATAAGGGTGTCCATATGTGCTCTTGGCACCAGGACACCCTAGGTCGCAGTTCGATGATCGACTTTGTTGTTGTCTCATCTGATCTGCGGCCGCATGTCCTGGACACTCGGGTGAAGAGAGGGGCGGAGCTGTCAACTGACCACTACCTGGTGGTGAGTTGGCTCCGATGGTGGGGGAGGATGCCGGTCAGACCTGGCAGACCCAAACGTATTGTGAGGGTCTGCTGGGAACGTCTGGCAGAGTCTCCCGTAAGACGGAGCTTTAACTCCCACCTCCGGGAGAGCTTTGAACACGTTCCGAGGGAGGCGGGGGACATTGAGCCCGAGTGGGCCATGTTTCGCGCCTCTATTGTCGAGGCAGCTTATCGGAGTTGTGGCCGCAAGGTTGTTGGTGCCTGTCGTGGTGGCAACCCTCGAACCCGGTGGTGGACACCGGCGGTGAGGGATGCTGTCAAGCTGAAGAAGGAGTCCTATTGGGCCTTTTTGGCCTGTGGGACCCCGGAAGCAGCAGATAGGTACCGGCAGTCCAAGCGGCATGCGGCTCGGGTGGTTGCTGAGGCAAAAACTCGGGCGTGGGAGGAGTTCGGAGAGGCCATGGAGAATGACTTCCGTACGGCTTCGAGGCGATTCTGGTCCACCATCCGGCGTCTCAGGGGGGGAAAGCGGTACGCGACCAACACCATTTATGGTGGGGATGGCGTGCTGTTGACCTCAACTCGGAATGTTGTGAGTCGGTGGACGGAGTACTTCGAAGACCTCCTCAATCCTGCTGGCACGTCTTCCACTGAGGAAGCGGGGCCTGGGGACTTTGGGTCGGGCTCTCCAATCTCTGGTGCATCCTGAACTTGAAAGTTTTAATTCTTTTATTGAGAGTCCTGAGATCCAGAATCGGTCTCAAGGAACGGTCCTTTTTGGGCACCAGGAAGTACTTGCTGTAGAGCCCGGAGCGTAGTTTGCGTCCTGAGACCAAACTAATCACTCCCCCCTTTTTTTTTTTCTTCATCGTTGAAACTTCCTCCCTTAGCATGTACGCACGTGCAGGGTTGATCTTAGATTGCAACACCCCTGAGAAACGGGGCGGTCTCTTCGAGAACTGCAACTTGAGCCTGTGACCTATTGTTGTCATGACCCAATCATTTGGCAGACACACCTCCCAGGCCTGCGCATGCGCGCTGAGCCTGGATGGCATGTTTAATTGTAGCTCCTCGTGTTTCAGGTCTGAGGGGGTGACCTTTGACCCCTCTCGTACCCTTTCGAGCAGGTTGCTCGGCCCAACAGAAGATATCGCGAGATCAGGCCGTATTCGGCGAATCTCGTGTATCTTTCTGTGGTTCATAGTTCGACCGTGAGGTCTAGGTTTTATAAAAATGGAACTCGAGTCAAGAACCAGGGCAGTCTGTGCTTTGGAACTTTTATTTTTGTACATGTCTGAAACAGTGTCTGTTTTGTTTACATACAGTAGGCCAGTCATGTTTGGTACGCGCACACATGTCACCAACTCCTTGTGATTCTCTACGAGCAGAGACTGGGACCAGAGAGTTAGGTTCCCGTACCTCGTGGGCGGGCGAACCTGTAAAATTATCAGTTTGTCCTGGTTCATCAGGTCCGGAACTGGTTTCCGTAGGAAGAGGTCGAAGCAGCACTCGGACGGTACTGCGAAGCCTTACAGTCCCCAGCGGGTCTCTTTCGTGGGAGACCACGCGTGTTTTCCGTTGGTGGGGCAAATTTTTTCCTTGGCAAACCCTCGCTGAGGGCATCTGCTTGTTTGCGTCTTTGTTCCAGCCTTGTCTGGACATGTTCCAGAGCTCTTCCGAAGAGTCCCATTGACTCGATCGGGTGCTGTAGGAAGGTGGACCTTTGGTTTTCCGGGAGGTCCGACAGCGTTAGCCAAAGATGGCGCTGGACGACAACTATTTCTGCCATTGCTTTGCCCTGGGAAATAGCTACTATCCCCATCATGCTGAGCACGAGGTCTGAAGCACGGCGGGCCTCCTCTATGGCCTCGGTTGTGGCTTGCTCGTCCTTTGTTAGCTGTATATCCTGTAGTTTTTCTGCCAGGTAGGCCTGTACCATGCTCGACGTATTCATTACGCAAGCCGCGAGGCCTTGGGCCTTGTAGCACCTCTCAAGTTGTTTCTCCGAAGCGCGACAGGCTTTGCTGGGCAGTGTTGGTTTCATCCCCATGGCTGTGGGGGCCAGGTGAGCCGCCAGAGACTCCTCTATTGAGGGTGCACTGGCAAGGCCCAGAGCCTCCATTACTGCGACATCCAAGAGTCGGGACAATGGTAGCATGATGGGAGCCCTGGGTTCCGCCCAGGAGCGTTTGAATTCCGTTAGAAAGTCCGGAAAAATTGGCATTTTCTGCTACGTTGTCGGTTGCTTCGCATAGAAATAGTTTCCCGCCAGCCTCATAGCCTGTTGGCGAGGCGTGGGGTCCGGCCACGTGACCTGCAGGGCATCAGCGGCCCTATGGCACAGGTCGAACAGGGCAGGCACCGACAAGTCCAGTTCCGGAAGGTTCTGCGCCAGATTCTGGGAGGAGTGAATAGTCTCTCCCTTGTCACCATAGTCGGCATCTATGTCGGACATATCTGACGTCGAGTCGTCGACGGCAAGAGAGGAGTCCGACACGTTGTCCTCTCCGACCCGGCCACTGCACTCCAGGTACACGCTTTCAGGCTCCGGTTCTGGAGCAGGCAGGTTAGTGCGACATTCGACCTTCATTGCCGCGGTCCTTGCCATAGATTTGGCCAACGTGTCCGTGCGGCATTTCCTCACTGTGGCCGTCATTCGACAACAGTGAGGGCAGGAGTCGGGGGATTCCAGTGCTTTCCTCGCGTGCAGGATCCCTAGGCAGACAGGACAAGCCTCGTGGGTGTCCGTTGCCGAGAGGGAGTAGCTGCATCCGCTGGGGCATGGACGCGAGCGAGGACTCGTCGTCCTGGTTTTCTTCTTCTTTGTCCTCCGTTTTTCTTTCTCGGGAGCATGTCCAGAGACGAGAAGAGTAGAAGTTTTCCTTTTGTTCGAAGCCGTCTTCTCCGTCGTCTTGCTTTCGCTAGTAGACTGCTAGTTGGATTAGCAAAAGATTGTGACGCAGTTAGCGTTGTCGAGCAAAGCTGCGGGAGAGAAGAAAACTTCGGGTAAGTAGAAAAATGCTGGACTAGCTTTTGCCAGCCCAGCAGTATGCAGGAAAATTCTCTCTGTACGCTTAGTGTAGGGAGCTAGCTCACCTCGATCAATCGACGCGACAACAGAGAGGTCCCGCGATGTTCAGGTGTTTCAGCGAGGTGAAGGGCAAAAAGAGAAAGATGGAGGGGCGTCAGTCGCTTAAGTACCTGAAAGGCGGTACCTCTGACGCGGGTGACGCCCCCTGCCGTAAAAGGCGTGATTGTATTCCTTCAGGTAATCGCGCGGGGGCGCAATTCCCATAGCAAGTATGTTGCACTGAGAGACCAAACTGAAAGGGAACAACAACTCCACTATGACCAGAGATAAATCACAAAAAACAAGAAGCAGCTTTTATCTCTGATATTGACATTCCTGCATCTCATCACTTTGTTTCACTCATCATACTCATCACTCCTACAACACGCATGCACACACTTGCACGCATACTTCAAGTCACCAAAGGTCAGTCTCTTTAATCTGAACTGACACAGTAGTTTTTGGATTCTCCTCCACTGTGCTAATGAATATGGATACTCATAAACACACACGCACGCACGCACGCACACACACACACACACACCATTCCGTGTAGATGCATCTTGTTGCCATTCCTGCTCCCCTGTGAGCAGCAGGGCATCAAACAGGAAAATGTGTCCTCACTGATGATACATCTGCAGCAGAAATGTTTTAGCAGCAGAAATAGCGTCCTCAGTCAGATGTGAGGCGGTGATAGCTTTAATTTCACACGTGTGTGAACACAGCCAATGTGAGCGTGATGCTGTGCTCCATCGGGAACATGAAATGTACTTCTCTCTCTCGATTTCTGTTTTATCCAGCAGTGCTGCATCTCAGTTTCAAACTTCAGTCAGTGAACAGGTTCAGGTCAAAATCACAGAATAAATCCAGGTTTTTATTAATTACTGTTTTACTCTTATTAAACAGCCAGACAGTTATTGCTGAGAGGGTAAACAGTATGTTTAAGAGGTTCATATGACTTTGATCTGATTTAGTTATTTGTTGTGACTCATCAAAATCAAAACAAGTGGGTGCTCCAGTTCCCATGTACCCCCTGATGTCACATCGTCTTCACTGCAGTTTGACCATTGAAATAAAACATTTGCAAATGTAACAGGTTAATAATATTACTCTAAGTAATGCTTTGAATTCCACCAAATTGGTCATGATTTGTTCAGCGTATTTGCACCCGTTTAAGCAGAGCTGTGAGAATGCACTACTGCAGCCTGCACAGGGTAGTCACGTAGCCTGGCACATTCAGAGATGGGCTAGATGCTGCTTTGGGCTACTGGAGGGGGGTGTTTGGGACCAGGCTGTTAGAAGTACTCATTGCAGTTCCTCTCTGTGTTTGATATCTCAAACAGACAATAAAGGATTGTCAGTCCAGGTTCATCCCGTCTTCCTTTACGCATCACACAGTCACAATGCTGAGTAACAAAAGACATTGCCGGTCACACACGTGTGCAAAATACTAAAGGTGAGGTTAGCCTCGTGTCTGCTGTCGCTCATGAAGCCATGAGGTCAACATTACACTTTCATCTGTCCAGAAATGCAGAGTTGAGGTGTTTTAGACGCGAGGTGTTTCGGCGTTGAAGGTTTCAGACATCTAGTGTTTTACACATCTGGCGTTTCAGATGTCCATTCATTCATTCATTCATTCATTCATTCATTCAAATTTTATTTATACAGATGTCCAGCATTTAAAATGTCCAGCGTTTGAGACATCCAGCCCTTCAGATGTGCAAAGGGTCAGATATCCAGTTTTTCAAACGTCCAACGGTTTAGACGTCTGACATTTCAGAATTCCAGTGCTTCAGACATTTGGTGCTTCAGACCTCCTGTGTTTCAGATGTCTGATGTTTCAGAAGTTCCAACACTTCAGACGTCCCATGAAAAAACTAAATCAAAACATCTATTCGATGATCAACATTTTGTGTGAAATCACAAAAGATTCTGTTTTTAGGGCTTAAATAAAATGTTTAAACTAAAATGTCATTCCTTGATGGAAAGTGTGAAGGAATATTTGGTCAAGGGTTATGGATGTTTTTAGAATAGAATAGAATAGAATATATCTTTATTGGCATTGTCATTGCACCGGAGCACAAAACATTGGAATTGATTACACACACCACCCGTCTTAAGATAGGGGCGAGTGCACGAAGCCGCAGCAGTAATTAAACTGCGCCGCCACAATTAGTGCTTTAACAGAGTACCCGAGTAATCGACAGATCGAGTCCTAAAACTTCTATCGAGGTCTTTTTGTCCCTCTCAAGTACTCGTAGTGACGCCATCACGTCGCACTGACGTCATTACGTCACATGTCACATGATCCGCACCGAGCTAGTAGACACTACCAAATGGATTCCTCTGTGCGCACGGATGTATGGAGCAGGCCCAGTCTTGTCAAAAAGGTAAAAATGCATCGTGTTTTATTATTATGAAACAGTTTATAATTTTATAGAATGCTTTGCTGCTCATTGAATCAATTTCTGTCACTGACCACCGTAGATTGTGACAGGAGGTGGCGGTGTTGGATTGCAGGTCACATATATAACACGACCGAAACAGCTTCCTCTCTCGTTTCACAAACAAAAAGCAACAAATATTCATCTCTCTAGACCTATTAAAAACCTATAAACACATTAATCTCTAAAAGTAAACCTAAATTGCACAGCACTGCAGGCGGTGATGCGGTGTGGCCCCACTTGTTTTTAAGTTTCGTTTTGACGTGTGCCGCACGGTACATTCACTATGTTAATATTAATAATAATAACTAATAGTTTTGTTTTTCCTGTGACTTATCTGCAGTATGATAAATGATAGGAGCATAATAAATGCTCCCAATGTTTTGTTGGTCTTTTTTTTTTTTGGTAAATAATGAAGTTTTTAATGCATTTTTAAATATTTATTTATTTTGCATCTTAAGAGCCTATGACATCATCGACTACTCGATTACTACTCGAGTTTATTGATATTAATGTTGAGTTTAAAAATTATGTACTCGTTCAACCCCTAGCCACAATCTTAGATATGAAAAAAAGGAAGGTAACATGATAGTAATCAGTAATAATAATAATAATAATAATAATAATGAATTCAATTTATAACGCACTTTTCATTAATGAAAATCTCAAAGTGCTACAACGTGCAACAGAATTAAATGTCAATAAAACAAGTAATAAAACAAGTAAAATCAATAACAGTATCAACTAAGATCAGAAGTAGAATCATGAGGAGGTAGAGTGGGGCGGCCGTGGTGTAGTGGTAATGGCAGTCGACCCCTGATCGGAAGGTTGGAGGTTCGAATCCCGCATCCGCCCACCATGTGTCGTTGTGTCCCTGGGCAAGACACTTAACCCTGAGTTGCTCCCGGTAGGTCTGGATGGCGCCTTGCAAGGCAGGCTACCACTACCGGTGTATGAATGTCTGAATGAATGGGTGGATGGCTGGTATTGTAAAGCGCTTTGGGGCTCCTCACAGGGGGCTGGAAAGCGTTATATAAATAAGCTCCATTTACCATTTACCATTTAGAGTATGCTCGGTTGAAAAGAAAGGTCTTCAAGCCACTCTTAAAGTCAACCACAGACTGTGGGGCTCTCAGACAGTCAGGAAGAGAGTTCCACAGGCGGGGGGCAGCCACACTGAAAGCCCGGTCTCCCATGGTCCTTAATTTGGTTCTCGGAATGTGAAGGAGATTACTGTTCTGTGACCGCAGCGACCGGGTGGATGAGTATGGAATAAGAATATCCTTCAGATAATCTGGTGAAGCTCCATGTAAGCATTGATGTGTAATGAGAGCAGTTTTGTACTGAATTCTGTAGGCGACAGGAAGCCAATGAAGGTTATGGAGAATGGGCGTAATATGTTCAAATTTACGAACTCTCAACAAGATCCTTGCTGCACTGTTTTGAATATATTGAAGTTTCTGAAGGTTTTTGCCAGGGATTCCAATAAACAGGGAGTTGCAGTAGTCGAGCCTGGAGGAGACAAAAGCATGGACGAGCTTCTCAGCATCGGAAAAAGTTAGGGATGGGCGAAGTCTGGAGATGTTTCGAAGATGGAAGAAGCAAGTTTTAAACAGAAGCTTAATGTGATTTTCAAATGTAAGATTGGAGTCCATTTTTATTCCAAGATTAGTAACAGAGGTGGAGAGGGGGATGTCTTGTCCAGAAAAGGAAAGTGTTGTTATAGGAGATGTTTGTACCTGGTGAGGGGTGCCAATCAGTATGGCCTCAGTCTTGGAGCAGTTTAATTGAAGAAAGTTCTGATTCATCCATGCCCTAATTGCCTCCAGGCAGGCAGAGAGGGCAGTGAGTGAAGATGGAGATGACAAGGTGGAAGATGAGGATGCTCCAGTCCTGATGTAAAGCTGTGTATCGTCGGCATAACAGTGAAAAGAAATGTTGAACTGATTAATAATTTCAAGGAGGACAAGGATGGAGGGAGAGCCAGTGTCAGCAGCCAAGAGGACATCATTGGTAACTCTTAGCGAGCTGCCCTGAATCCAGACTGGAACTTCTCATACAGGGAGTGTTGTTGTAGGTGGTCCTGCAGCTGAGCAGCAACAGCTTTTTCCAGCACTTTAGACAGAAAAGGGAGGTGTGAAATTGGGCGGTAATTAGAAATAATATCGGGATCCAAATTAGATTTTTTCAGAAGAGGCCTAATGATGGCAGTTTTTAGAGGCAGTGGAACATGACCAGATTGTAGAGACTGATTTATTATTTGAGTGATTAGTGGGCCTATTGCAGAGTGATTGGTTTTTATGAGAGACGAGGGGAAAGGATCCAGGGCGCAGGATGAAGGCTTCATTTTCTTGATGATGGCCTCCACCTCACTCTGAACAACTTCGTCAAAGCTGTTTAGGGTCCCAGAATGCAGACGGGTAGGTGGCACACTGAGAACAGGGAGGTTGTGGAGCTGAGATCTGATAGTGTCAACTTTGGTTTTAAAAGACGAAAGAAACAGGTCGCATTTTTGAGCAGAGTCCTCAAGAGTTTGTTTAATGGGATTAAGCAGACGAGTTATTGTGGAGAAGAGCTGTTTAGAGTTTCCAGGGCAGGTGTTGATGATGTTAGAATAATATTTGGAGCGTGCTTCTTTAAGAGAATAGGCGTACGCTTTCTGATGTTCTTTATATGCCTGCTTATGCACAGAGAGACCAGATGATTTTACACGTCTCTCAATAGCACGGCCAGTTGCCTTCATCTTGCGCAGCTCATCAGTGTACCAAGGGGCTGAACGCGAGAAAGACACCAGTCTTGTCTTCAAGGGGGCGTGTAGGTCCAGGAGCTCCCGAAGAGATTGGTTGTAGTAATCCACAGAGTCATCTGCAGAAGGATGATTGACAGCGGTCAGGGTGTGAAGATCAGCAGACAGAACATCAAGGGAAATGTTTTTAAGGTCACGGAACTGGATGGGTCGTTTTGGGTTTGAAGCAGGCGAAGATGAAGGCACTTCCAGGGAGATGACCCTGTGGTCTGAGACACCCAGGTCATATACAGATAAGTTATTGATGAGTACAGTGTCTGTAATCACCAAATCCAGAGTATGCCCCCTGCTGTGCGTAGGGGCGTCAACATGTTGAGTGAGATTAAGAGAGTCCAGAAGAGACTTAAAATCTGTTGCCAGAGGTGAAGAAGAATTGTCCACGTGGATATTTAAGTCGCCAAGAAAAATAGTCTTCACAGGGGAGGTGCAGAAAAAAGTGAGGAGGTCATGCATCTCTGAGTTAAATGAAACATACAGTTTGGGAGGTCTATAAATTAATATAACATTCATCAGGAGTGGGGCTTTGAAGCTGAAAGCCAGAATCAGTGGTATTACAAAAAGATATATCACATTTTGTCTTACAGGACACTAGGCATGTAACGGTTGTAATGGGTGTACCGAACCGTTTCGGTACACCACGTTCGGTTCGATCCACCTGCGTATCGTTTCGGTTATTTTTTCACTCATTAAACGTTCTTAACAGGGGAATATATGCACCGCGGAACAAAATTTCCTGGGCGCGTTTCAGCACGGAGCTATTATCGCGTGGCACGCGCAGCATTTAGCTGTTAGCATCTCGTGCGGTCTCCTGTTTGTGAACGTTATAAAGTTGTTAAAATGTTAAAAGACGAGCGCACGCGCAGCTTGTGTGGACGTTGCTTCATGAAGACTCTGCAGCAGCTGAGTGCGTGACGCAGCTCTCTGCAGCAGCAACACGTCACGTGAACACGCTGGAAACTGTCATCCGAACGTGAACGAAGAGCTGTATTAAAACTACTTCATCTGAACGTGAACAGCAGCTGTATTAAAACTACTTCATCAGGTAATCAGAGCGGTCCAGAGCAATAACACAAGCTGTATGAGTTTTTAAATCTCTAATCTAAGTCTGAACGTTGTTATATGCGCAGGCTTTAAAGTTGCTGAGCGTCGCTATGAGACATTCATCACGTCAACACTTCAAAAAGTTCAGCTCTTTATGAAAAAACTAACTGATGTTGTCAACAACAAGCCCTGGACCAGATTAAAGCCCTGCCATGACGATGAAGAGTGAGAGATTCAACCGTTAAAGAGGTATTTTTCTTTTAGAGAGTCAGAGTCAGAGTCAGAGAGTCTTTATTGTCATTTGCACCGCATGTGGTACATGTGATGAAAACGAGATTATGTACACGGGGTCCCAGTTACATCCAACAACAAATGCAAGAGAAAAACAGTAATAACATCTAGAATTAACTAAGAAAAACATCAACTAGTAATACACTAAGCTTAATATAGTGGGAATAAACAGCAGCACGAACATGAGTTTGTATGAGCAGATGGTCACAGATGAACATGAACACAGCAACAAGAAAACAGATCAGCATCAGCACAATGTGATATTTTGCAGTGTTTATTTTTTATTTAATTTTTTTTTATTTTTTTTATTTTTTTTTATTTTTTTATTCATGAGTCTAACAGCCTCAGGGTAGAAGGTTTTATTATCTAAATGATCTTTTTTTTATCATAATCTTATTAACTTGTGTTTTTTTTTATCTCTTTTGTTTTTATTTCCAGTCTGTGACAGAGGTAAATCCACCTGCAGCTAAGAAGTGTGTGATGACTGAACTGAACTCTGAACTGTTCCAACACCTGTCCCACCAAGAAGAAGTTGTGAGTACAGTAATGAGGACAAATACAGCCACACTGCTGCTACTGAACAAAAACTTGATTAGTTAGATTGTAAACAGTCTGTTGCTGCTTATTGTTCTGGTTCTGACTGTTATTGCATTTATTAAGATTTTTATTATTGTTCATATAGTTTATTTATTGTAGAGTGCTGTTTATTTAAAATATCATCCAAATGGGTCACTTTTATTTATTACTACAATACAATACAAACATATTTTTGGCATGTTTTCAAAATAAACATTTTGTAAGTCTTTATTTTGTAAAAAAAATAATAATAATTTGTACCGAAAATAAACCGAAAATAAACCGAACCGAGCTCTCCTTGTAGTTGAACCGAACCGAAATGTGATTTTAGCGTACCGTTACACCCCTACAGGACACCATATGAGACAGCATAAAACTCTACCAGCAAGCAACAGTTAAGACAAATCACATTTGCATTTGAGATCGAAGCAATGAGATTAAGTCCATGAGCTCTGTTCAGATTTAGCCACAGTTCTGCAGATGGGACCAGCCAGCCTTATCTGTCTGAGAGCACACAGAAGCCGTTTTCGCATTGCATGGCCCTCCCCAGTCCGGCTCGTCTCTGGTTGGCCCAGAGCCAGCGCTGGCCCGCCGCCGTTCATTACGCATTATGTGGAGAGCAAGCCTTGAAGTGGGTGGGGTGTTCACTTGACGTGGGTGGAGTGTTCACTTGACGTGGGTGGAGTGTTCTTGTGTGCGCGCTTACAGTGTTTTAAGAGCGGACACGCCGCTAAAAAATGTTTGTTAGCTGAATATATATATTAGTGTTTCTGAGCTAAATTTTTGTTAATGACTGATTACAATTCAGCTTATGTTAGGACGTAAATAACACGAAGCGCGCACCCATAGCCTACAGAGCATTTCCGCCTTTCAGCACGAATGCTGAAGTTCTATAAAATATAACTAATATTCTCTAACTCTTGCACGTAGCCAGGGTTTTAAAATATAACTGATAATCTCTAAATCCTGCGCGCGCCAGAATTTTACAAGCGGCGAATCCTTCATAAGAAAGGTTGACTCCAAAAAAACTAATAAGCCACCGTGGCGCAAAGGGATAAGCTCTCGGCTTTAAGCTCACATTTTATCTTGACCCATAGGCTACGAGTTCGAATCTCAGTTGGGTCAAGTTATTTTACGTTTGTCTTTTATTGGAGAAAATAAAAATAAATATAATAAAAATAAATAAAAAGAAGAACTACTTTTTATTTTCTCCAATAAAAGACAAACGTGAAATAACTTGACCCAGCTGAGATTCGAACTCGTAGCCTATGGGTCAAGATAAAATATGAGCTTAAAGCCGAGAGCTTATCCCTTTGCGCCACGGTGGCTTATTAGTTTTTTTGGAGTCAACCTTTCCTATGAAGGATTCGCCGCTTGTAAAATTCTGGCGCGCGCAGGATTTAGAGATTATCAGTTATATTTTAAAACCCTGGCTACGCGCAAGAGTTAGAGAATATTAGTTATATTTTATAGAACTTCAGCATTCGCGCTGAAAGGCGGAAATGCTCTGTAGGCTATGGGTGCGCGCTTCGTGTTATTTACGTCCTAACATAAGCTGAATTGTAATCAGTCATTAACAAAAATTTAACTCAGAAACACTAATTCAGCTAACAATTATTTTAGGGGTTTCTGTAGTTAAATATTAATGAAATCAGCTCGCGCTGAGGTGTTTTGAATGAGTCCCGCCCCTGCTGCAAACAACAAATCAAATGTGAGCAGTACATGACGTCAAACTGGGTCCGTGGGGCTCGGCCCGATAAGAACCACGGTGGAGATGGTTCCAAAACGAGGGCGGATCCCGGGCGGAAAAGGAAAATGCGAACACGCCGAACCCGGGTTAGAAGCAGGGTGGAGCCGGGGAGAGCCGGGGAGGGCCGTGCAATGCGAAAACGGCTAGAAAGTTCTCCAGGGAGGGAGGGGGGGTTGCGACAGTAGTTTCATTTTTCAGTTGCTCAGACTCAGGAGAAAATTTGTAGTCAGCCTGTCCAAGGTTGCTTGGGAGGTCTGATTAGATATGGCATATTTTATCTTCAGGTCAGGCTCACAGTGTGCTTTCCTGTAGCCTTGAGTCTAGATGGGCATCCAAAATCCAATCCACTCCAAATTATGGGAAGCTTTCACCAACCCGAGCTATGAGTCCTCCTCCCCCAGATGAGACCCTCCTGGCCGCGTACGAGATCCAAACCTTACCGGTGGTCTGCGGTCCTCAGTGGCCGCCTCCACTTTGCGGTTCAGCTCATAAAGCAGCTGATTCATGGAGGTCACAGCTCGGATCACAGTCTCATTTTGAGAAGGGAGCTTTGTCAGCACGTTGATCGCCGCAAAGTCTTCCTGATTTTCCAGTAGCAGAGAACTCCACACAAGCCAAAAAGCTGAGCACCTGCTATCATAAATCCAATTATGAATAAATCTTCCACATCTTCGACCGATAGAACAGTTAGGCATAACATCTTCCACTCCCCCCAGGAATCCATGATATATCCAGATGGATACGTCTGCGATGGGCAAGCCAGTTCCCCAGGACCTGATCGTTTTGTATAATTTTTTTTATTAATAGAGTTGATAGTCCACAAAACCAGATCCATCTTCAATTTGCGTTCGAGCGAGCACTGAAAAACTGCAGACAAAGACAAAGTAGCCAAGCAGGGAGAGGAAAGTTGTGGAGGGAGAGACACAAGCTGCTGCTCCGATCAGGGCAGGAGTAAGCTCCTATGATAGCTAAGAGCATTCATCTCCTGGAGAAGGTCTTATCTCTTATCATATCTCTGCCCATAACCATATATTTAGGTAGATGGGGAGCACTGGGTAAAAAGGGTGCAACTGACTTTAAGGATACCTCCTGAACTCCGTGAGCACGGCTGAGCTGAGAGGAATATGACAGCGAGCACACAACACAGCTCATGGCTAATTTCTGTGACATGTTCCATGCATAGGCTTGAATTATCTATTCAAAAAAGTCCAAGACAAAAACAACTGGACTTTATTTGTAACAGAAGGCGTTTCGCCTCTCATCTAAGGAGCTTTCTCAATTCAAAGAACAGATAGTGTGGGGTTTGAGGTGAAGTTTCTATGCTTGAATGGATGAATGAATGGACATCTGAAGTGCCAGATGTGCAAAACACTGGCTGTCTGAAACCTTCAATGCCAAAACCCCTCGTGTCTAAGTAACTAATCTGTCTTGCAGTGGTGAGGCACCGCTAATCCAAAAATTAGTTCCGCTATTTCTAAAGCGCTTTTTAATTTATTCAGGTCCGCAATTTCAAAAGCGCTTATGTCTTAGAAAAGCTAGCGGAAGCTAATTCAAAACCGCTAGTTCAATTCAACACTTGGTAGCCAGCAGATTTGATGGTGAACTACTTTTTGAAATCCAGCAGATTTGACCATTTCGTGAAATGGTTAAGCTCACGAACCCTTGTGCTATAAAGTCAGCTAAGAAATATATTTTTTCTCAGCAAAGAAATAATTGTTTTTACCGTGTTTTCTTGTAAAGTCCATGTGGGCTCGCTTCTGTGGCCAGCCGCCATTTTGAGCAGGGCAAATGAGGCGCTGACGCGTCGCGTAGGCCGCTGAGAAACATCCATAAGTTCATCCTCCATGTTAAAAACTCTTTGTCTGACTCTTTGAAAACAAGCAATAAGACTGCAGAGTAACACACAGGCTGCTAACTGCTATACACGCTCTCTCTAGCGGGGACCACTTTTTTTCACGGACCACATCCGGCGCTGACCGGATGTGGTCTGTGAGCAGTCGTCCGGTTGATTTAAGAGTCAGAGTCAGAGTCAGAGAGAATTTATTGTCATTTGCACCGCATGTAGTACATGTGTTGAAAACGAGATTATGTACACAGGGTCCCAGTTACATCCAACAACAAATGCAAGAGAAAAACAATAATAACATCTAGGATTAACTAAGAGAGACATCAGCTAGTAATACACTAAGCCCTAATGTAGTAGAAAAACATCATTATAAACAGCAGCACGAACATGAGTCATTATGAGCAGATGGTCACAGATGAACGCAGCAACAAGAAACAGATCAGTATCAACATGATGTGACATTTTGCAGTGTTTATTCTTATTATTTATTTATTCATGAGTCTGACAGCCTCAGGGTAGAAGCTGTTCCTCAGTCTAGTGGTTCTACATTTGATGCTCCTCAACCTCCGTCCCGAGGGGAGTGGTGCAAATCTTTCATGATGCAGGTGGCTCTTTTTCTGCATCTGGAGGTGTAAATGTCTGTGATGGTGGGGAGACTGACTCCCACAGACTTCTGTGCAGCCTTCACCACTCTCTGTAGAGCTTTCCTCTCTGCAACTGTGCAGCCTCCATGCCACACGTTGATGCTGGAGCACAGGACGCTCTCCACTGCACACCTGTAGAACGAGGTGAGGACTGAGCTTCTCAGACCAGCTCGTCTCAGCCGTCTGAGGAAGTAGAGTCTTTGATGTCCTTTCTTGATCAGGCTGGTGGTGTTATTGCTCCAGCTGAGGTTATCATTCAAGTGTACACCCAGGTACTTGTAGCTGGAGACCACCTCCACCGCAGATCCACCTATATACAGTGGGGTGTGGGTGTGTTTGTTCCTTCTGAAGTCCACAATCATCTCCTTCGTCTTCTTCACATTCATGTGAAGGTTGTTCTCTTTGCACCAGCTCTCCAGATGTTCCACCTCCTGTCTGTAGCTGGATTCATCATTATCTGTGATGCATCCCACCACAGCTGTATCATCTGCAAACTTAACAATATGACAGCCTGGATGTGTGGCTGTACAATCATATGTGAGCAGAGTGAACAGAAGAGGGCTCAGCACACATCCTTGAGGAGAGCCAGTGCTGAGGGTGATGGTGGAGGAGGAGAAGTTGTGGATCTTCACGGACTGTGGTCTGTTTGTTAAGAAGTCTAGTACCCAGTTACAGATGGAGGGGCTTAGTCCAAGTGTGGATAGTTTGTCTATCAGAGTTTGGGGGATCATGGTGTTGAAATTTAAGAGCCCGTAAATAAGTTTTTTTGTTTTTACTGAGAGATAATTAGTTATTAGCGGTACTGCATTTTAAATAAAAATAGCGCAAATCCGCTTATGAATTATAAAATTTAGTCAATCCGCTATAGCGCTAACAAATTGCTTAGGTCCGTTATCAGCGGATTAGCGCTTTAGCGCTCCCTTGCGGTCTGGTGCCCACCACTGCTGTCTTTAATGGGTCCTTGCAAGTAAAGTTCCAGTTAAAGATCTTCTCCTGGCATTGAGTGTGGTTGTTTTGGGTAAACAATGTTAGTGATGATAATGTTAATGATGATAATGTTAATGATGATAATGTTAATGATGATAATAATGTTAATGTTAATGAACAATGCTAATGAGAGATTTTCTCCAACAAATTGGCCCTTTGACGCTAGCACCAAAAGCTTCTTTCGGACCACCAGGCTTGGATCTGAATCTATGCACGGGGGTAGTCTTGGACTCCTGAACTGAAAGCCCTGCGGCTGAATTGTTGATTTTAGCGAGGCTCGGTCTACTGGTGGTTTGAGTGAAGCGACGAATGTTTGAACAGAGACAAGCCACGACTGCTTGGTGAGAAGATTGTGTTCATTATTTTCCCCCTGGAATCTCAAAGAAAAAGTAATGAGGGGACTTTCTAATACTGTATCAATATTGTGTTAAAGGGAACAGTCTTGGACTGGTAGGAAATTTAGGGTACCGTGTTTTTCGGACTATAGGTCGCACCCGAGTATAGGTCGCATTGTCCAATTATTGCCAAAGAATTGGAAAAATCCATATATAGGTCGCACCTGAATATAGGTCACACCTGAATATAGGTCGCACCTACGTCAAAATGTGGACCGTGTTTAGCTCTGCTGCAAATGTCTCTTCCACAGGAGCGCACAGCAAGGCTTTTAAGAAGATTAACACCTAACAATTAATTGTTTGATAAAAATTATAGCCAATATTTGTCTGAGCTGAATTTTTCTTTAATAAATGAATAATTTTAACAGGATAAACACCTAAAAAATACATTTGTTAGCTGACATTATTGTAAGAGTGTGTCTTAGTTTATTTTTTGTTAATAAATGATTACAAATCAGCTTATTTTATAAAAAGCCATATACAGTGTAGGTCGCACCTGACTATAGGTCGCAGGCCATGAAAAAATGATAAAAAAGCCGCAACCTATAGTCTGGAAAATACGGTACTTAAAGGGAACCTAGTTTGGATTAAGAAATTAGTGGGCCAGTGAAATCTAATACTAGGAGTACTTTAAATGACCTTGGTCGGTGAGATGTGTGAATGTAGGCCATAGATTGTGTGAGAAGACTACAGGAATAAATAACTCTGTCTAGACGTTAAACAGAGAAAGAAGAAGTTCGGGGAACTTCAGTGGAAACTTCATTGGATAGTCAGGGGCTATATAAAGTTTGGGAAACTTTGCGATATTGAGTTTAAATATGTCTACAGCTGGGAACTATCAGAAAGAAGTTCAGGGAACTTCAGTAAAGTTGCCAAGATATGGAGTGCTTGGTTGGTTAACATGGCAGAGGGAGAACATTGCCTAGACAGGTTTTGCAGACAGACATATCACTCACCACCTTTCATGCCAGACTTAGACACTGAAATATTATTATGTTGAGAATTAGGACTTCAACTCACTGATAAACCATTAGCAATTGTTTTCATTTGATCTTACTGCTGATTTGTGATGAAACTTTTATTTTGAAAAGTCAGGTCAGGCTTGTTGATCTAAATGGCAGAAAATTGTTTGATTGACGTCAACATAGAGCTTTCATCTAGTCACCTGGGGCCTCATGTATCAATGGTGCGTACGCACAAAAACCTTGCGTACGCCATTTTCCACGCAAAACTTTGTATGTATCAAAACAGAACTGAACGTGGAAATGTGCGCAGCTCCACGCCAACTCCAGGGTTGGCGTACGCACGTTTCTGTGGTTTTGGTTCCTTTGGCGACACTTACAGGTGATTCTGAGAAGCTGTTCATGATGTGAAAATAATTATTATTCCCACCAAACACACATGATTAACAATTATTACATCCATGGACGCAATTAAATAAAGGACGCGCAAAGTTGTGCAAAAATACATTTAACAGGAACGGATTCAGCCTTACTGGAGGATATAAATAGTGTAACACGCAGAGCATTTATTTATAAACAGATAGAATTTTCTGATCTATGATATGGCTTATCAGCCGTTTTCAGGAATAATCCTTTTTCAGTTTGGCACTGCTGCGCACTGGAGCGCAACACAGGAGCCGTGCATCACGCGTGCACATGCAGAAGCAGCGATCAAACTGTTCCGCAGGAGCTTTCCAGAGGAAGCTGGCAGACCCATCGGGGCTGTGCCAGTCCACACAAAGCCGGATCATATCCAATGGAATGGTCTCATCCATATGATTCCAAAGGCTGAGTTATGGTCGCGCTTTGGAGCGCGCGCACCCTCGCCGGTGTTACACGGCAGTGGAGGTGTTTCATAATCTGCGTTTATTGTAGATTTCTCCAAAATGACACGTGAAAGTACACCTTATAACTTGTAGGAGAGTAAAAGCTTCACAGACAAACAGATGCGCACAAAGGCTGCGGCGCGCGCAGCCTTTGTGGAGACTCCAACATCACGTCATGTCATGAAAACTCTCCACTGAGGCGCAGGGACTCGTTTCTTCATATCAGCTATTAAATAAACAAAGATCTATGTTCTACCAAACATCTAAGTTCCCCTGTGTTTACAGTAATTATGGTAATAAACTCGTGCGCAAAGTGAATATTTTCACTCAGGATGGATGGATGAGCCGGTTGCGCACCAAAGCAGGGTGCGCGCGCACACAAATACCGACACACAATCACTCGTTCTTTGCGTGATAAACACATTTTATTACTATTCTTACTTAGGATTTTTTTCCTCACTCATATTATATTAAATTCATTATTTTCCTGAATCTAGAAATTATTTCTGATCGCGCAGGGATCAAACAAACATGTCCTTCACACATGCAGGAAGTAATTTGCATCTGTTTAACATATGTAAATGTAGGCGTGTCAGGGGAGGTGTCTCACGTGCGCTCAGTTCCATGTTAATTGTGATGTACAAAAGGAATGTGCGTGGATTCAGGCGTATGCACGGTTTGATACATCTGGATTTTTTTTGTGCGTACGCCGTTTTCTGGATTTGACCGTACGTCACGTTTCAGTAAGAAATCCACGCAAGTCTTTGTACATGAGGCCCCTGGTCAGATTTAATTTAATTAAATTTTATTTGCCATTCTTTGAGCAGTTTCCATGTAGAACTCAGCAGATGGTTCTGCATAACAAACCATCTGGTGTTTTGGGTTGGTGAATCCTGCGTCAGACACATTAAAAATGTTCCTATATGATGCTCCAGTAATGAGAACTTTAGGAATAATCATATGTTTTCAGTTTGCACCCTTATGTGAATGCATAAATTAGCCCAACGCTAACACTTTTACAGTATATTGTGGTGAAAACCTACAGGATGTTTGAAGGCAGCCACGAGACGCCCTATACGTTCAGACGACAAACTCAAGTAAACAAAACTATCTTAAAGGTGCTATGTGTAACTTTCTGTAGAGTGCAGAACTTAGAAAAATTTTCAACAGGCAAAGCATTCTGATCCCTCCCCCTCAGAGCTATATGGCTCTGAGGGGGAGGCTCTGCTGAAATTCAAATTCAAGCTCTGTTTTTATTGGCTGATTCAAATTCAAGCTCTGTTTTTATTGGCTGGTTACAAACTCTGTTTTTATTGGCTGGTTAAGGACGGGTCACTCTGTGTTTTTAGTGTTTTTATAAATGCTGATAGAGAAGCAAGGGGACTATAGTTTTTTTTCAGAGATTACTTTGTCTAACATCAGTCTGTCAGTAGATAGTGACAGAGTAAAGAATTATGTTAAAAATATATTGTTAGAAAAGTTACAGACTGCATTACAAAGTTACATAGTGCAGCTTTAAAGAAGAATTCATTCATTCATTCATTCATTCAACCTTTATACAGGCTAGCCTCGTTGAGCCACAGGGACTCATTTACAAGAGGGACTTGTTTCACTCACACCCAGGGTCAATTTAGAGTTACCAATCAGCCTAACATGCATGTTTTTGGACTGTGGGAGGAAACCGGAGCACCTGGAGAAAACCCATGCATGCACAGAGAGAATATGCAAACTCCACCCAGAAAGGCCCCCGGACCGGTATTTGAACCGGGGACCTGCTCGCTGAGAGGCAGCAGCTCTACCAGTTGTGCCACCGTGCTACCAAATTCAGAATAATTCACAATATAAATCTACACTATGCTCATCTTCATCTTCTGTGCACTTTTGTTAAATTGTCATACCAAAATTCACTTGCTCTTAAATGCACCACCAAAACTACTAAAAATCTGTCTTTTTTGTCCCCCATCTCAGAGCGAAAAGGTAAGCTAACATGAAAAACAAGTGAGGTACCAGCTTCCATTTTGGTGTGTGGCTGCATCTAAGAAAGACCTCAATCAAATATTGGGTCCCCGCATGAAAAGTCAAGATGACCATTTATTTATGGTCATTTATTTATTTATTTAAAAGAACTTCTCACGCCTCATTGTCCTTCACGCTCTCTTCGCTCTTCCAACACCCATCTTCTTATCACTCCCAGGTCTCGGTCCGACACTACAGGAGAACGAGCTTTCTCCTGCGCTGCCCCTCGGCTGTGGAACGCCCTGCCTTCATATCTGAGGGCCCCACAGACCATGACGTTTAAAGAAAAGATCTTAAAACATTTTTTACGCAGTTTTTTAATTTATTGAATTATAAGAAAGTTCATGCTCAGTAATCCAGGTATAAAATCCGATAATTCTCAATCAGGTCATCTGGACAGTTTCTTTTTAGTAGAAACGTTTCACCCTCACTCCAGAGGGCTTCATCAGTCAGAGTAGTTCCAGCACACTGTTCCCCCACCAAGCTGTAAACAACTTAAGTGGACCAACCAGTTTACTGGAGCCAAGATGGTTTCTGGAGGCCGTCCTGTCCCTCGTCGACTCCTCCCAGGCAGGCAGCCACAGCCAATGTGGTTCAAGACAAGAAAGTTCATGCTCAGTAATCCAGGTATCAAATCCGACAATTCTCAATCAGGTCATCTGGACAGTTTCTTTCTTGTCTTGAACCACTTTGGCTGTGGCTGCCTGCCTGGGAGGAGTCGACGAGGGACAGCACGGCCTCCAAAAACCATCTTGGCTCCAGCAAACTGGTTGGTCCACTTAAGTTGTTTACGGCTTGGTGGGGGAAAAGTGTGCTGGAACTACTCTGACTGATGAAGCCCTCTGGATTGAGGGTGAAACGTTTCCACTAAAAAGAAACTGTCCAGACGACCGGATTGAGAATTATCGGATTTGATACCTGGATTACTGAGCATGAACTTTCTTGTCTTGAACCACTTTGGCTGTGGTTGCCTGCCTGGGAGGAGTCAACGAGGGACAGGACGGCCTCCAGAAACCATCTTGGCTCCAGCAAACTGGTTGGTCCACTTAAGTTGTTTACGGCTTGGTGGGGGAAAAGTGTGCTGGAACTACTCTGACTGATGAAGCCCTCTGAATTGAGGGTGAAACGTTTCTACTAAAAAGAAACTGTCCAGATGACCTGATTGAGAATTATCGGTTATTGAATTGTACTTTTGTTTTTTTATTGCACCCAAAGCTCTTATTTGAGTATTTTATCTGCATTTTGTTCATTTTAAGTTTTGATGTGATCTTTATGAGACATCCTCCTGGTTGTTCCTCCTCTTGGTCACTTTTTGTCTTGATGTTATCTGATGTTTATTCATTGTAGCCGCTTGAAATCCGTTGTGAATGTAAAGTGCGTTATCAATAAAAGTTAT
>JBBPBX010011974.1:0-15765 GCA_038048925.1 Garcialebias charrua | reverse complement strand
AAAAGTCTCCCTCCTCTCTCCTTGCCATATCGCTCCAGGGTCTATCACTCTGCACTACTCAGATAAGAGCAAACCAAAAACCTCCCTCTGATCTTCTCCACAGTGTAACTCATACACACTTGAATACTGAATCTTGCACCATCATTCTCTGTTCAGGTTCAGTCCAGAATAACACACCTCCAAAACTACAAACATTCACTGTTCAAATCCTTCTACATTGGGGGACATTGGAGTACTGAATGCTTCTAATAAAAAAAAAAGTTGTAACTTGTTTCTTTTGAAAGCCTGTCTGTTGTGTTGCCAGACCATAATAAAGTGTAAAGAAAAACAAAAAGTGTGTCAGTTTTAGGAATAATAATAATTTCTTAAACAAAGTTAGAAATGCTGAAGCCCAAGAGACTCGTAGACTGATGTAATGAAAGGAAAATTATTAATTTGCAAGTTTAGATTCATCAGAGGAGCGGGAGGATCTAAGCTTTTGGTGAGTAAAAATCTTTAAAGATTGATTTATATCAGAGTGTTTGTTATCTCTAGTAATGCTTTGTTGTTGTTGTTGTTGTTGTTGTTGTTGTTGTTGTTGTTGTTGTTGTTGTTGTTGTTGTTGTTGTTGGACTGGACGACAACCGTTATCTGGTAAGAAGATGAGTTGACTGGTTGGAGAGGGGCAGGTCAGTCACTACGACTGAGTTGATGTTGTTCGGTTTTGGTTATTGAAGGATTTGTAGATGAAGACTCAAGGTTGGGTTTCACAAGAGGCACGAACTCCAGATCAAGACGAGGAGACAAATGAAGGCTAGACTCTTGGCTGGAGGAGACCAAAGGGCTTGAGGCAGGAGTCAAACCAAACCAAAGAGAACCAAAGCGAAAATACAAATGTTAGTCTTTCACTAAGAAGGATCTCTGTAGATTGAATGCCATTTGGTAATTAACGTTCCAGCAATGGGTTCTGGTTCAAGTCAGCCTTGTGCTGGTGAAGCCTCATCAGCTGGATGGGAACAGCTGAGAACAATTAGCTCCACCCTGACACTCAGGAGCCAAAGGACGTGGTGAGTGTGGACAACACTGGAATTCCCACAAAGAGGAAGGTCAATGAGGAGATCCATGAATGCAGTTAGAGAGGACATGGAGGTAGTTGGAGTGAGGACAGAGGACAGAGGGAGACGGAGGGGGAGGACTCTCTGTGGAGACCCCAGAAGAGGGAACAGCTGAAAGAAGAAGAAGGTGAGCCACTTGTAAAATCTTGACAGACACTGGCTCTGTACCAGTTAGTAATATCTTTTCATTGCAGCTTTGGGTCAAACTATATTCACATCTGGATTTTTACATGAACAGAACAGACAACAACACCCCTCCACAGCTGGGACACTGGTTGCATGGTAGTAGCTGAGACTCATCCCTAATACGTACAGATTAGGTGAGCTGCTGTTTTCTCAATTTGACCAAATTGGCCACAGTCCTGCATTCATCAACATAGAAATGTTTTAAACTGTGGCACGAAAGTTGGCGAGCGATATGCATTCCTTAAAAGAATACAAGGTCTTTATTATCATACCTTTATTTTTACTTTAACTAACTCTGAACTTTCAGGGAATGCATTTTCATAATTAGAACTTTTTGCTGAGAAAAAGTAAGTTTTGTGTCTTCAAATGTTCCCCGTCTGTCTGTGTTTGGGATAAAACGATGTTCTTGTCACTTTCTTTTGGGTTCAGCTGCAGACAGATCGGTGCTAATGACTGCTGCTGCTGCTCCAGGAGGATCAGGACGTGACCTTTAGCAGAGCCACATCATTCAGAGCGCGGCACGTTTTATTCCTCTGGAGATTCTGACAAAAAGACGTAC
Organism: Garcialebias charrua; assembly: GCA_038048925.1. Classification (NCBI taxonomy): domain Eukaryota; kingdom Metazoa; phylum Chordata; class Actinopteri; order Cyprinodontiformes; family Rivulidae; genus Garcialebias; species Garcialebias charrua. Next base: position 13,926 of record JBBPBX010011974.1, on the reverse strand, counting down.
ATCTGGGCTTATAAAAGGAAGAAGGAGCAGACCAGAGGAGGGAGGTGCACAGGTGGGAGTGAAGGAAGGCTGAGGAGGAGAGTGGGAGATGAGAAGGGGAGCTTCACCCCCAAAGATGCTGACATTAGAGGCAGACATGGTGGAGAGGAGACAGAGACGAGCAGAAAAAAGGAACAAACTGCTTCTGAGGTTCACCTGACATACCTGGAGTTCATGTTTTCAGTCCAGACAACTGGAGTTCAATAAGACCAGAGGTTCTGGTTCCATGGGCCATCTGCTGGGTTCACTGAGCTGAAAACAGACCTCGCAACCAGACGGTTAACTGGCTCGTCATCCTTACATTGTGTCAATATGGACATCAAAAAGGATGGGGACAACTGCTTCCGGGAGTGAACGCGTGCATATAGCTGCAGCTGCTCCTCGTACTTTTTTCTTGTTTTTGTTTTATTCAGTACTTTCTGCTGTTTTTTCACCGACCCTTGCCTGGGCATTTCTACTCATCATCAAACATGGATTTTACTTGGATTTACCTGCTGCCTGCTCTCGTCTGGACTCTGCTGCTTCTCATCCACCACCACCCAGCGTCTGGCCTGCTCCATTATTCAGCCGTGGAGCTCCTTCGTCTTCGTTTCCAACCGGCGCTCCGCCTGTACTCCCTCTTGAGGAAATTGCCTTTCATCCTCGTCGGAGATACGTCCACCGGGGCTCGCGCCGTCGACTCAATGCTGACTAGGCTCATCCCATAACCTCCATCTGGTCTGACTCACCATTCTTCACGCCGCAATGCTCGGACCGCTAACAGCACGTTAGCCAACCTAGCTCGGTCGGCTAACGCTCCAGTCACTACTTCCACCTCCTCCGTAAAGTTTGGACTTCTGAACATTCACTCCCTCACGGGCAAAGGTCAGCTTATTCACAATCTAATATCCGACCGAAAACTGGATTTCATCTGTTTAACAGAAACGTGGCAACAACTAAATGACTTTTTTAATCTGAACGAGTCCACTCCTCCTGGGTTTGTTTGCATTGCCAAGGCCCGCGCCTCGGCCCGTGGAGGTCTCGTGATAATTCACCGCGAGAACTGGAAGGTCACTCCAGTTCACCTCCCCCCCTCCTCGTTTGAGCACACTGTTTGCCTGCTTGCTGGCCCCATTCCAACAGTGGTGGCCACAATCTACCGCCCGCCAAAAGTGAACAGCTCCTTCATGAATGACTTTGCTGGACTAATGGCTCATTTAACAGCTCTTTCACCCAATGTCATCCTGCTGGGCGATTTCAACGTCCACATGGATGAAGAAAACAACCCCCTCACCAGGGACTTCTCATCTTGCCTGGACAGCTGCGGCTTTCAACAGTTCATCAACTTTCAAACGCACAGACAGGGCCACACCCTGGACTTACTATGCTGTTCTGGACTTTCTCCTCTTAACTGTTCTTCTGATGAACTTCCATTTACTGATCACCTGATGATTTCATTCAATGTTAATCTTAAATTTTCCTCAGATAAACCTCAACACATTCTTTCCTTCTGTAATATCAAGAATATCAACCATGACATTCTTTTATCTCATATTAATAATACCCTCTCCACTTTCAACTCCTCCAACCCAGATGATCTTGTCACATTATACAACACCAGCCTAACCAACATCCTTAACTCTGTTGCTCCCCTGAAAACTCGGACGGTTTCCTTCTCCAACTCTGCACCCTGGTTCACTCCAGAACTCCGCTCCCTGAAATTTGCAACTCCTAAATGTCATATTTCAATGAAAATATTATTTTAATTCATAAACACCTTGGACCAAATACTGCCCCCAGCATCCTTGTTGAACTCCACCATCCCTCCCTCCCTTTCTCTGTCTTCTCCCTCCCCTCTGCTGATGACATTGCTGACATTATCAGCAAGTCCAAGTCCTCATCCTGTCAACTTGACCCATTTCCCACAGTTCTTGTTAAATCCTGTCTCCCATCTCTGCTCCCTATCATCACTAATATCATCCACTCTTCTTTAACCTCTGGCACTGTTCCCACAGCCTTCAAATCTGCTGCCATCACCCCCATCATCAAGAAACCAGGGGCCTCATGTACAAAGACTTGCGTAGATTTCTTACTGAAAAGTAACGTACGGACAAATCCAGAAAAGTGTCCACGCACAAAAAAATCCAGATTTATCAAACTGTGCGTACACCGGAATCCACGCACATTCCTTATGTACAACACAATCAACGTGGAATTCAGCGCACATGAGAGAGTGGCCGACTCCGCCCTTGACACGCCTCCGTATGAATATGCAAAGTCATTCAAATATGCCATGCACGACAGGAATGTCGTCTCTGCTCCATTGCAAATCATGTCGGAACGTGGAAAAAAGAGGAACTTCACGGACTGTGAACAGAAATCACTTCTGAGTGAGGCAGAGAAGCACGGAAAAAGGCTTCATTCGGCACGCACAGTGCAAAACAAACCATCCACTTTTAAATAAGAAGTTGACCAAGCTGATCTAACATGCCTGTATAGCTTAGTGGCGAACGCGCCCGCCCTTCGTCCCAAAGGTCGTGAGATCGACTCCCGCTTGGTACAATGTTTTTTTTTTCATTCCGGATTTAAAGACCACAGGAAAACTATTGAATGAAACAACAAGAAATAGAACAATACATGAAATGAAAGGAAGCAGACGATTTATTGTTTTGTAAATAGTTTTCATGTGTATTTCAATCTGGAACGAAAAAAAAAAGAAAAACGTTGTACCATGCGGGAGTCGATCTCACGACCTTTGGAACTAAAGGCAAGCGCTTTACCCACTGACCTAAACGTAGGCGTGTTAATACAGCTTGGTTAACTTCTTATTTAAAGAAATCACATCTCATTGTTGTCAATATCGTTGCCACTATTTGGCGCATGCTTTTATATCCACTCATCTAATTGCGTCCATGTGGATGTAATAATTGTTAATCATGTGTGTTTGGTGGGATTTATGATTGTTTTCACATCGTGGACACGGTTTCACAGATCACCTGTAAGTGTCGCCAAAGGAACAATAACCACAGAAACGTGCGTACGCCAACAGGGGAGCAGCCGTGGATTTGTACGTGGAAGCGCAGATATTCCCGTTCATATCAGATTTGATACATACGCCACTTTGCGTGGAAAGTGACGTGCGCAATGTTTTTGTGCGCACGCATGGTTGATACATGAGGCCCCAGGTCTTGACTTTACCAACTTCAGTAATCTTCGTCCGATCTCCAATCTGCCCTTCATCTCCAAGATCCTTGAAAAAACTGTTGCTAGTCAACTTCACTCTCACCTGTCCAACAACAACATTTATGAAGAGTTTCAATCTGGATTTCGCCCCCACCATAGCACCGAAACAGCTCTAGTAAAAATTACTAACGACCTTCTTCTTGCTGCTGACTCTGGTCTTCTGTCCATCCTCATTCTTCTTGATCTAAGCTCTGCCTTCGACACCATCTGTCATTCTATCCTCCTCAACAGACTAACCTCCATTGGCATCTCAGGTACCCCGTTAGACTGGTTCAACTCCTATCTCTCTGACCGCACTCAATTCATTCAGCTTAAATCCTTCCGTTCCCAGTCTTCCCCTGTCTCCACGGGTGTCCCCCAAGGCTCTGTCCTCGGACCCCTCCTCTTCATCATTTACCTCCTTCCTCTAGGTCACATCTTCCGCAAATACGGCGTCCATTTCCACTGCTATGCTGATGACACGCAGCTCTACTTGTCATCAAAACCTAACTCCACCCACCCACCCTCCATCCTCACCGACTGTCTCCATTGCGTTTACGTCATAAAACCGCCGTACAGCTCGGTCCATCCTCCGTACGTATTCGTTTACGACGTAAAACCGCGTTCATAGTAGAGACAGTAACAGTAAGTTGTACTATGTACTGTTTTGTTTTGTTTTTTGAATGTCCAGAGGACTAGACTTAGCTTTTTTAGAGAGTACAGGGCAGCTGTGGCCTCCGCAGCTAACCGGAAAATGCCGGAAACTGCCAGAAACTGCGTAACTCGGCTTTTCAAAATAAAATTTTTAATATATATTCTTAATGGAAGGTGCGTCATAACCACGAAACGTCGTAAGTCGAGACCATCGTAAGTCGAGGACTACCTGTACTCACAGATCCAAGCAGAAACATTATCACCTGTCTCCTTCAACAGGAGCCTCCAAGTTTTTAATAAGCTTCGGTTTTTTCTAACATTTCAATGAATGGTTGTTTAAATATTTTTATTCTGAAGAAAACTTCCTGGCAGTAAAATTATTTTTACACAAAATCACACAATAGTTAGTACGACTTCAATACAAAATAATACAAAATACTTTTCCTCATCATTCACAGTAGCATTTACAATAATATTGTTACTTTTTATGTCATTTAAAAGTTTTTTATTTAACTTAATGTTAATAATAATAATAATAATAAATTAAATTTATACCGCACTTTTCATTAATAAAAATCTCAAAGTGCCACAACAATAAAACAAGTGATAAAATCAAGTAAATGTAAACAGTATGTTGACCAAAATCTAATAAACTACAGTTGAAAGATTTGAAAATCCTTTTCCCAAACAGTGACTTTGTTGAACGTCTTCCCCTCCACCTGCTGGGAGGGAAATCTGTTGACTCGGCTGTATTTTTCCAGTCATTACTGATCCAAATTAAAAAGTTGTTATCAGACAGATTATATGAGGATGTGTCATTAATTACATCCATACGGTGAGGGACGGCCACCCTCTGACCTCCGGTGACGATGGAGCTGAAAATCTAATAACCCTATTTAACAAACAGCTACGTTCCTCCCTCTAATTAACCGTGTGTATATCTGCTTAATCAGCACCGAGAATGGATCTGAGGAGGAAAAACTTCCCTCGACCTGCAGAAAAATTCATTTTCTTCATCATTAAAACTCAACAGTGTGAGACTTCGTCAGATGAACGATTAGCCTGGATGACAAACTGCCAAACCACAAGCTCTGCGTGTGACCAGCAGTTCATCAACTTTAAAAGCACATATTAAAAACTGTAATTTCATTTTTTGAAGGGACACATGCAGGCCTCTCGCATGCAGTTTACCTGATCAACCAAACAACACAAACTGCACCAAAAATAAAGACCAGATGTTCCTGCAGAACTCAAAGATTAATATGCAAACTCTTAAAAAACACTTTGGGCATCTGTACCAGTGACTTTATGATTTATAGACTCATGTAAAAGCAATTTAGCACCACCCACAAGGGAAAGACGCCATTTGGGCGACATATATTTGCATACGGTTTGTGGTTTGTGGAGGAACTGGACTTAAGGATGCAGACTAGATGCAAGGAGTTTGAAAAAGTAAAACTTAACTTCTTTTTTTTTTTTTCTAAACTAAAACAAAAGACAAAGCTCAAGATTGGACACAGGGAGGCTTAAACACAGGGAGGCTTAAAAAGTGTTGAGAAGGCAAAGGAAGAGCCAGGCAGGGTACTAGAACCCATAATGTTCCAATGAGGAACGAGTGAGAACAGACGGGTTATACAGACCTGGGCTGAAGTGAGAGTGGACAGAGTTGAAGCAAAAGAAGCAACACTGACTGGAAGGAAATGCAGGGAAAAAAAAAAAGAACAACCAAAAGGCAAAATAAAACAGTCTGGATTCCTGTGTTTACTCTCTCCCATAACCCCTGCCTGCAGCAGCGTGAGAGTGGGCGGTGCTAATCCCAGATGACAACTGATTACTCCACTTCCTACTTGAGGCTGTGCTGGACCGTTGATTACCACATGGTGACACCAACCTCCATCTCTTTGTGTTCAACCAACAGAGAAACTTCTGTTTTCCAACGGTTGTACTGACCTGCACCCTTGCAGCGTTCCTTGTGAGCTTGTCTACCGGCTGGTTCCCTGTCCACACCTGACTTGGATCCAGTTAGATAATTTCTTTTGAAACCTGTAAAACAATTCAAAGATCAAGAACAACTCAGCCTGCTGCTCTCCACCGGTTCTCCCTGCACCAACTCCACTCTGAGACTCTCCTCTCTCTGACCTCCAACCAGGAACCCTAATCACCTCCCTGTCTGAAGCTAAAAAGAAGAAAACACCAGTAAGAATGGTCTGAATCTTAATAAAGACCTTTTATTACGGTCAAATACAGGTGCTGATCATAACATGAGAATATCATGAAAAATTGATTTATTTCAGAGATTCCATTCAAAAAGTCAAACTTGTATATTCATTCATTACACACAGACTGATATATTTCAAAGGTTTATTTCTTTTAATGTTGATGATTATAACTGACAACTAATGAAAACCCCACATTCAGTGTCTCAGAAAATCAGAATATTACTTAAGACTAAAAAATAAAATGGATTTTTAGAAATGTTGTCCAATTGAAAAGTTTTACTTTTTGAATGGAAGTACTGAAATAAATCAACATTTTTCATGATACAGTATTCTCATTTTATGACCAGCACCTGTAGTCCTGAAGCAATATGTCACCTTCAGAAGTCCTCCTGCACATCCTCTCCTCCAGATGCAGGGGTCTGCAACCTTTACGATCAAAAGAGCCATTTTACGTCTTCGTTCACTAAATTCAATGTGTCCAGAGCCGCAACAACCTGCTACAACTGTGGTTATCAACTGGTGGCCCATGGGCCACTTTAAGTTGTTTGGAGAAGACTTTTGTGGCCAGTAGGGGTGACATTTTAACGCTAAAAATATATACTTTTTTTTAACATTTATTGACATTTTTACAATTTAAGACAAATGAAAAGACCAGATTATTGTAAAGAGGGGGGACTTTTTTGAATAAAAAACAACAACTATGAACTATGCAGAGTGCAGACCTATGTATTTTATTTTTTTGCGGAAAAAATAATTAAGTATAGAAATAAAGCAACAAGTTAAAGTGAGTATTTGCTAAATGACGGGAAAACGGCTAAAACCATGGATGTTTGTATCTTCTTCTTCTTCTTTCGGCTTTTCCCTTTTCAGGGGTCGCCACAGCGAGTCATCCTCCTCCACCTCACTCTGTCCTCTGCATCCTCTGTCCTCACTCCAACTACCTTCATGTCCTCTCTAACTGCATCCATATATCTCCTCTTTGGCCTTCCTCTGTGTCTTTTTCCTGGCAGCTGCATTTCTAACATCCTTCTACCAATATACCCACTGTCCCTCCTCTGGACATGTCCAAACCATCTCAGTCTGGCCTCCCTAACTTTATCTCCCAGTTGTTCAACATGTGCTGTACCTCTGATGATCTCATTCCTGATCTTATCCATCCTTGTCACTCCTAAGGAGAACCTCAGCATCTTCATTTCTGCTACTTCCAGTTCTTTCTCCTGTCTTTTTGTCAATGACACTGTCTCCAGACCATACAATATAGCTGGTCTCACCACTGTCTTGTAAACTTTTCCTTTGACCTTTGCTGACACCTTTTTGTCACAAATCACTCCTGAAACTTTTCTCCATCCGCTCCATCCTGCCTGGACTCTCTTCTTCACCTCTTTACCACATTCCCCATTTTCCTGGACAGTGGACCCCAAGTACTTGAAGTCCTGCACCTTTGTGACCTCTGCTCCTTGTAGCCTCACTGTTCCACTGGCCTCCCTCTCATTCACACACATGTATGCCCCTTTTCCACCGGTCGGCTCGGGTCGGATGTTACGTCATATGTGCGTCGCAGAGACCCCCTTTCATCCTTTCCCACCGGATATTCCGTGCTGAGCCGCGCGAGATTTCCTGAGATTTTCGGGCTGGTTTCAGAGGGGTACTGAAGCGAGCTCACCCGCTCCGGAAGTAGGAAGGAGGAGACGAGAGCTGTTTTTACGGAAGCGAGGGACGCGATCACTGCAGGACTTTTACATGATAAACACGGTAAAAACAATTATTATTTTTTAAATTTATAGCAAAGATGGGTCTTCAGCTGAACGTGTCCTTAATAAAATCACGTACTGCTCAAAACTGCAGGATTTTAAAAAAATAGGTTCGCCACGAGCAACACGCGGCGCGCGGGCGGCTTTATGTCTTTAAATGTAGCTCAATGAACAGATATAAAATATATTTCATAGCTGACTTTAATAGTACGAGGGCTCCTGAGCTTAACCACGCTTTAATATTGTCACGTATGGTCAAATGTGCTGCATTTAAAGTAGTTTCGCTTTGACTTTTTCCAAAACCTGTGTTTGCACAACGAAAATAAATTATAAAAATTCGAATTTTATTTCAAATAACTCCAACAGGATACATTTCGTATATGAACATGTTGTGATCACACTAGATTTTTTTGAAAAATATCAGCTTTGTGGTTTTTGATAGAATTGATAATATGTGATACAAAGTAGAAAATAATGGACGTAGGTTGACACATTTATGTCTATAAAACATTGAATTTTATTTCAAATAACTCCAACAGGATACATTTCGTATATGAACATGTTGTGATCACACTAGATTTTTTTGAAAAATATCAGCTATGTGGTTTTTGATAGAATTGATAATATGTGATACAAAGTAGAAAATAATGGACGTAGGTTGACACATTTATGTCTATAAAACATTGAATTTTATTTCAAATAACTCCAACAGGATACATTTCGTATATGAACATGTTGTGATCACACTAGATTTTTTTGAAAAATATCAGCTTTGTGGTTTTTGATAGAATTGATAATATGTGATACAAAGTAGAAAATAATGGACGTAGGTTGACACATTTATGTCTATAAAACATTGAATTTTATTTCAAATAACTCCAACAGGATACATTTCGTATATGAACATGTTGTGATCACACTAGATTTTTTTGAAAAATATCAGCTTTGTGGTTTTTGATAGAATTGATAATATGTGATACAAAGTAGAAAATAATGGACGTAGGTTGACACATTTATGTCTATAAAACATTGAATTTTATTTCAAATAACTCCAACAGGATACATTTCGTATATGAACATGTTGTGATCACACTAGATTTTTTTGAAAAATATCAGCTATGTGGTTTTTGATAGAATTGATAATATGTGATACAAAGTCTTTATTGTGTTCTTCTTCTAGTGGTGGCTAGTACTGTAGTAAATAGCTTGAGGAACACTACTGCCACCATGTGGTAAGACGAGTAGGATTCTGGACCCCGCCCACAGAAGGGGTACAAAAAAGCTGTGGAAACAGAACATAGATGTGACCCGACCCGAACTGAGCCGACCTGAGCCGATCCAACCCGAGCCGAGCCGAGCGGTGGAAAAGAGGCGAATGTACTCTGTCTTACTACGGCTGACTTTCATTCCTCTTCTTTCAAGTGCATACCTCCACCTCTCCAAGTTCTCTTCCACTTGTTCCCTGTTCTCACCACATATCACAATGTCATCTGCAAACATCATAGTCCATGGGGATTCCTGCCTGACCTCATCTGTTAGTCGGTCCATCACCAGAGCAAACAAGAAGGGGCTCAGAGCCGATCCTTGATGCAATCCCACCTCCACCTTGAAGCTATCTGTCACTCCTACAGCACATCTCACCACTGTCCTGCTGTCTTCATACATGTCCTGTACCAGTCTAACATACTTTTCTGCCACTCCAGATTTCCTCATGCAATACCACACCTCCTCTCTTGGCACCCTGTCATATGCTTTTTCTAAATCCACAAACACACAATGGAGTTCTTTCTGACCCTCTCTGTACTTCTCTATCAACATCCTCAAAGCAAAGATGGCATCTGTGGTGCTCTTTCTTGGCATGAAACCATACTGCTGCTCACAGATAGTCACCTCTTGTCTAAGCCTTGCTTCCACAACTCTCTCCCAGATCTTCATTGTGTGGCTCATCAACTTAATTCCCCTGTAGTTGCTACAACTCTGTACATCACCCTTGTTCTTAAAAATGGGAACCAGCACACTTCTTCTCCATTCTTCAGGCATTTTCTCACCCTCAAATATTCCATTAAATATTTGAGTCAAAAACCTCACTGCCACCTCTCCAAGACATTTCCAAACCTCCACTGGTATGTCATCAGGTCCTACTGCCTTCCCCTTCTTCATTCTTTTCAAAGCTTTCCGGACTTCACCCTCACTAATCTTTCCCACTTCCTGGTCCACAGTTTCTATGACCTCCACTCTTCTTTCTCTTTCATTCTCTTCATTCATTAGCTCCTCAAAGTAATCCTTCCATCTTCCCATCACACTCTCCTCACTTGTTAGAACATTCCCATTCCCATCTTTAATAAGCCTAACCTGCTGCACATCCTTTCCAGCCTGATCCCTCTGTCTTGCCAATCGGTACAAGTCCTTCTCGCCCTCTTTAGTGTCCAGTCTCCCATATAACTCATTGTACGCCCTCTGCTTTGCCTTAGCTACTTCCCTCTTTGCTCTATGTCCCATCTCCTTATATTCCTGTCTCCTCTCTTCAGTCCTCTCACTGTCATATTTCTTCTTGGCTAATCTCTTTCTTTGAATGGCGTCCTGCACTTCACTATTCCACCACCAGGTTTCCTTATCATCCATTCTCTGTCCAGATGACACACCAAGTACCTTCCTACCTGTCTCTCTAATTACTGTTGCTGTAGTAGCCCAGTCACTTGGAAGCTCTTTCTTACCACCCAGAGCCTTTAACAGCTCGTCTCTGAATTTCTCACAACATTCTTCCTTCTTTAGCTTCCACCATTTGGTCTTCTTCTCTGATTTTACTCTTTTTCTCTTCTTCGCAACAACAGTCATTCTACACACAACCATCCGATGCTGTCTGGCCATGTTGTATAACAACCAATAAAATTCAATTTTGTGTTTGTTTTGGTTGAAGCTTGAAAGAGCCACTACAGAGGGACCAAAGAGCCGTATGTGGCTCCAGAGCTGCAGGTTGCAGACCCCTGCTCCAGAGTCTTTCAGTCTTGGGTACTCTGAACCCTGGGTTACTGTATTATCACTCTAAAAATGACAAAAACAAACACAAAACAAACACAAAAGATTATTAAAAAATAAACTAATCACACAGATCCTGACTCAAGGCCAGACAAAAAAAATTAAAAAAGCAAAACTTGGCAGAGGTTCCAGATGTTGTCTGTGGTGTTGTTAAGACACTGAAGAGGTGAGAAATCTGAAGACTGAAACAATAAACAAAGTTAAAGTTTTAAGCACCACAAAAGAAGCGTTTGGAAGTGTGTGGACCAACACTTAGCTTCTGCAGAAAGCTCCGCCCCTTTTTGGTTAAAAATAACCCTTCATTTTAACTGATAGTGAAGTCTTGACCAAAAAACCGGAGCACCAAATAAGACATGGTTTCATTTTTTAAATTTATTTATATTTATTTTCACTTTGGAAAAAACAGCAGTTGAAATGTTTGTAATTTCCACATCATCTCAGGGTTTTATACGTTATTTTCCCCCAAAATGGGGCGTGGTCATTTGAAGGAGAACAAAGTGATGCGATGTTCTGAAAAAAGTGGCATCAGGCGGTGTATGGAAACATTCATGGGCACTACAGCCGGGTTGTTTGAGTGCATGTACTCCACTAAATAAACTTAATGGCTTCATCAATCAGACTCAATCAAACTTTATTTATAGAGCCCTTTTCACCAGCCAGAAGGTGTACAAAGTGCTGAACAATACAGAAATAAAAAACAATCAATTAAAAAATTAGAAAACAGCCAGTTAAACATTAAAAATGTGGAAATCTACAGGAAGTGGAACATCAGGAGCTCAGTTCTCCTTTGATTTGATGTCTCCTCTGTCCCTTGAGCCACTGAGGCTTATTTCTGACACAAACAAAACGGCAGAAGAGATGAGTTTGCTAATTAGAGCTCATATTTTAAAAAAGCAGCACCTTTGGAGAATTGAATACATCCCATTGCAAGAATATCAAAAAGTTGCTCGTGTTTGCTTGAAGGTAAATCTTCTGAAATGGAAGCTGCGTGTTTGAAGCTGCAAAATGCATGTTGATGTAGCTGCATTTCAGGATAATTTATTCACATCTTTAAGTTTACACAGAGTCCAAGTCTTCTGAAAGTTCTCTTTTTAAGGCATGAATGGTGGTTCATCAGCCTGTTATAAGGAATTGCTGCTCAGACTTAGTAATTTTGGGGTTTCTGTGCAGACTAAGTGAGGTGAGCTGCAGAGGTCTGTGCTGGCCTGGATCTATGAGGTCCACATCCAGCAGGCTACATGAAGAAACCCTCTGTGGATGTCAGTGCTTCAGAAAAAGCATGAATCAGGCAATTAAACAGAGCCTGAGAGCAACAAAATGAAGCCAGAACCAAGAGAGGTTCTCAACCTCAAAGTTTCAAAACAGCCACAAAAGTTCTGGTTTGTGATTTAATGAAAGTAAGATCTTTAGCAGCTGGTGTCTCCCAGAAGGCCCACGTGGAGCAGTGTTGTGAAAATGATTCAATACCACGTAAACACAGAACCAGAACCGTGGATACCAATCTGATTCAGTACTTCTGTGGGGTCACGTTTTATTAAGTCTGAATACATTGTCATGACTAATATTTCTTCTGTGAAGAAGCTGAATTACATTTTAAACCACAGGACATAAGTTTATGTTCATCCATCCATCCATCCATCCATCCATCCATCCATCCATTGTCTTCCGATTATCCGGGGTCGGGTCGTGGGGGTAGCAGCCTAAGTAGGGAGGCCCAGACTTCCCTCTCCCCAGCCACTTGGAGCAGCTCCTCTGGGGGAATCCCAAGGCGTTCCCAGGCCAGCCGAGAAACATAGTCCCTCCAGCGTGTCCTGGGTCTTCCTCTGGGTCTCCTCCCGGTGGGACATGCCCGGAACACCTCACCAGGGAGGCGTCCAGGAGGCATCCTAACCAGATGCCCGAGCCACCTCAACTGGCTCCTCTCGATGTGGAGAAGCAGCGGCTCTACTCCGAGTCCCTCCCGGATGACTGAGCTTCTCACCCTATCTCTAAGGGAGAGTCCAGACACCCTGCGGAGAAAACTCATTTCAGCCGCTTGTATCCGAGATCTTGTTCTTTCGGTCACAACCCAAAGCTCATGACCATAGATGAGGGTGGGAACGTAGATCGATCGGTAAATTGAGAGCTTTGCCTTTTGACTCAGCTCTCTCTTCACCACGACAGACCGGTACAGCGCCCGCTTCACTGCGGATGCTGCACCTATCCGCCTATCGATCTCACGCTCCAGTTTCCTCATTTGTGAACAAGACCCTGAGATACTTAAACTCTTTCACTTGAGGCAGGACCTCCTCCCCGACCTGGAGAGGGCACGCTACCCTTTTCTGGCTCAAGACCATGTCCTCTGATTTGGAGGAAGTGATCCCCATCCCGGCCACATCACACTCGGCTGCAAACCATCCATCCATCCATCCATCCATCCATCCATCTTCTTCCGCTTATCCGGGGTCGGGTCGCGGGGGTAGCAGCCTAAGTAGGGAGGCCCAGACTTCCCTCTCCCCAGCCACTTGGAGCAGCTCCTCCGGGGGAATCCCAAGGCGTTCCCAGGCCAGCCGAGAAACATAGTCCCTCCAGCGTGTCCTGGGTCTTCCTCTGGGTCTCCTCCCGGTGGGACATGCCCGGAACACCTCACCAGGGAGGCGTCCAGGAGGCATCCTAACCAGATGCCCGAGCCACCTCAACTGGCTCCTCTCGATGTGGAGAAGCAGCGGCTCTACTCCGAGTCCCTCCCGGATGACTGAGCTTCTCACCCTATCTCTAAGGGAGAGTCCAGCCACCCTGCGGAGAAAACTCATTTCAGCCGCTTGTATCCGAGATCTTGTTCTTTCGGTCATAACCCAAAGCTCATGACCATAGATGAGGGTGGGAACGTAGATCGATCGGTAAATTGAGAGCTTTGCCTTTTGACTCAGCTCTCTCTTCACCACGACAGACCGGTACAGCGCCCGCTTCACTGCGGACGCTGCACCTATCCGCCTATCGATCTCACGCTCCAGTTTTCCCTCATTCGTGAACAAGATCCCGAGATA
>JBBPBX010011973.1:33763-45382 GCA_038048925.1 Garcialebias charrua | reverse complement strand
GACTTTGTACAGTACTGCAATCGATTTAGCTATTTTTATTCTTACAGAATTTATGTGTTGTTTCCATGTCAGTTTGTCATCAATGATAACACCCAAAAACTTCACCTCATTCACTCTACAAATCTCAACACCCTCAATTTTGAGTGGAACATCAACAGTTTTCTTTTTATTACTGAATATCATGTAATTAGTTTTTTCTAGATTTAAAGACCGTGTAAAGTGAATTTCAACATTTTCTTCAATAAACATTATAAATGTCGTAATTGTAATCTTGTAAATGAGTAAAAAGTCTCAAAATTGTAGCTCAATTAATTTTGGAGTTATAGATCAAACTGTGTATAAACACATTTCTCTTTCAGGATTTTTTAGGCGTGGTTTAAATGTGACCGCGTTTCGTCACGCGGTCACAAGCCCCACCCCCTGCAGCTCCAGCCGTTATAAATGCGTTCTTCGGTGGAGCCGTTCACTCGCTACCGACCGTCTCCCTCCAGTACTGGCGTGCTGCTGGAGCGACCACATGCCACCTGCACCTCCGCGCACCTCCGCCCCCCCCCCCCCCGCGCGCGCGTGTGTGTGGCGATCAGACCCCGCATGCATGTGACCGGGTCGCGCGCGCGTGTGTGTGTGAGAGGCGATCAGACCCCGCATGCATGTGACCGGGTCGCGCGCGCGCGTGTGTGTGTGTGTGGCGATCAGACCCCGCATGCGATGTGACCGGGTCGCGCGCGCGCGTGTGTGTGTGTGGCGATCAGACCCCGCATGCGATGTGACCGGTTCGGACCGCGAGTCCGCTCATCTTCTAAAATAGCGCTGATTATAACAGCGGAGTTATGTGTCCTCAACTTTAAAAACATAACCAGAGTTGTTAGTGCACTAAAAACAGCGTAACTCTTGGAAAAAGGAGCTGCTGGAAGCCAGAACTCAGATAAAAACAGAGCAGGTGGATCTCTGCTTCCCCCGTATGCCTCCCCACACAGCTCAGCTCTGAAGGGGGCTGGACATGGCGCAGTACTGCGCTGAAACCACGCCCACGTGCGACACGCCCCCAGCGTTCTAGAGCAAGGCAAAATCATGTATTTTCATGATTTTTGACACTTAATTTTATAAGGAAAACAATGTTTTTAATCAGTCAGATTTATATGGGTGATTAATAACACATATTTATGCCATGTGACAAACTAAAAACACAAATTTAATTTCACTTTACACGGTCTTTAATGATAATTTATTTATTTTAAACCAAGTTTGTATCTTGACAAATTCTGTCTTTATCAATTCCAACATTTGTTCTATATCTTCACCTAAACAGAAAAATGTGGTATCATCAGCAAAAAGTACACATTTAAGGAGTCCTGACACATTTACCAAGTCATTCACATATAAAATAAATAGCTTTGGTCCAAGTACAGAGCCTTGGGGAACTCCACATGTGATATTACAGAGGTCAGATCTTACATCATTTATTTGTACAAATTGTTTCCTATCTTTCAAGTAGCTAGATACCCACTGTAATGCTGGTCCTCTAATACCATATTTGTTCAGTTTTTCAAGGAGAATGGTGTGATCAATAGTATCGAATGCTTTTTTTAAATCAACAAAAATACTGATACAATATTGTTTTTGATCGACAGCAGTAGTTATTTGTTCCATTAATTCCATGAGAGCCATTGATGTAGAGTTTTTTGCTCTAAACCCATACTGACTGTTGCTTAGAATATTTTGTTTATCTATAAATTGATCTAGTCTGTTTACAAATAGTTTTTCAAGAATTTTTGAAAACTGTGGTAACAAGGATATAGGTCTATAATTGTTGAACACACATTTATCACCATTTTTAAAAAGAGGAACTACCTTAGCTACTTTCATATTATCTGGAAATATTCCTGTTGAAAATGATAAATTACATATGTATATAATAACATGGCTCATTATGTCCTTTACAAACATCATATCCATGTCCACCCAGTCCCTTGATCTCTTGTCTGTAAGATTTTTTACTACATTCATTATTTCCTCTTTGTTGGTTCCATTTAGAAAAATACTATTTGCACAACCTTTAATTGAATGGATCACATTATTATCTGCTTTTGGTATTTTAGCTGCAAGGCTTGATCCAACATTCACAAAATATTGATTAAATCCATTTACAATTTCATTTTCATCATGAATTTCATTGTTGTCTTTTACAAAGTATTTTGAAATACCAGTTTTTGTTTTATGATTCTTCAGGACACTATTCATTACTCGCCATGTTGCTTTCATATCACCATTACTTTTATCTAATAATTTACTATAATATTCTTTCTTATGTTTCCTTATAATCCCTCAACAGTTTTAGCCACGGACTGCGACTCGGGGTTAAATGCGGAGCTCACTTATTACACCCTAAGTCCAGATTTCAGCATCTCACCCCACGGGACCATTTTCCCTGCGAGGCGGCTTGACTATGAGAGGCCAAACCATTTGTATGAGTTTGTGGTGATGGCGGTGGACGGTGGGGATGAGCCTCATTCTGGTACTGCCACTGTGAGAGTGAGGATGGCAAACATCAACGATGAAGTCCCTGAATTCTCCCAGCCTGTGTGAGTTACTGCATCTCTTCTAGACTTCCTTGAATGAATGGATGCTGTTCAACGTATTTTGTTTCAAACTAATATTTTATGATAAGAATGGAAGAAGTTACAGCCATTTTGGTCAAACCTTGTAAATGACGTTATGCACATTTCCATGTGTTATTGTAAGATCTGTTACCACTCAGAGTATGTGTTGTGGATGACTCTCAGCTACTACCATGTTTAATTTTAGCTCCATATTTATTAAATTCACTGAGGTGTTGACATTTTTTGTTTGCTAATATTGATTAACTATAGTGACCAGCTTAAATTGGCATAACTCTAATAGTCAATGGGCTGTAGATGCACCCCTAATGATTGAGATATTTTGCTAACACAACAGACAAATGAACACAGAGATAAACACACACACACACACACACACATGTTCGAACAGACATGGGCGCAGTTCTGTGTTAAGTTCTCTTACATGTTTAAATTTTTTGAAGAAGACTAAATATTAACTGGTCTCTGACACTTTTTTTAATGATAAGNCTTCAAAGAGCACTTGTGTTCAATCACAATCTGTGACTGCCCTTTTTAACATTGTGTGAGATAAACCCAATGAAGACACTCTTAAGCCTTACAATAGGGGGGTTTCCTATTGTAAGGCTTAAGAGTGTCTTCATTGGGTTTATCTCACACAATGTTAAAATGAATAGTTTGGGTGCAAAAGTTTCATTATACAGAGTCAAATACCTGAACAGTATCGGATCGGGAAAGTATCGGTATCGGTCAATACTGAGTTAATAAGTATCGGTATCGGATCGGAAGTGAGAAATGTGGATCGGTGCATCCCTAATAATAATAATAAAAATGGAAAAAATAATTTCCAGGCAATGATTTCCTTAGTCCAATGGGTCCCAACACTGGTCCTTGAGGAACACCCTTCTGCATGTTTTAGTTGTTTCCCTGCTTTGACACATCTGATTTAAATGAATGGGTGATTAACAGGCTTCTGCAGAACATAAGGAAATAATTAAATCACTGAATCATGTGTGTTGGAGCAAGAAAACAACTAAAACATACAGGATGGTGTTCCTCACGGACCAGGGTTAGGACCCATTGGACTAAGGCATTCTTTGCCTTGAAAAGTTTTTTTTTTTTGTATTTAAAACTAACAAGAACCACTGAAGTGTACTTCCAGTGGACATAGGAATGAATGGATTTCCTCATTTGTTCTTTTTTACTGGACTGCACGGTGGTACAGTTATAATACTGATGTCTCACAGTAAGAAGGTTACAGGTTCAAATTCCACTGGAAGCTTTCTGTGAAGTTTGAATGGGCACCCTAGTTTCATCCCACAGTTAAAAAACATGTTCGCTAGGTTTTCCAGTGATGCTATGGACCTCAGGTGTGAGCGTGCATGGTTCAGTGGCTGAGTCGGCCTTATGGCAGATTGGTGACTTGTCCAGGGTGCACCTCGCCTCTCGGCCATTCCGTGCTGAAGCTCCAGCTCACCCTGATGAAAATGAGTGAGAGAAAGAGAGAAATGTTTGCCTTTATTTTGCTTCTGTCTTCTATTTAGGTTATTTATTTCTTTGTTATATTTGTCAGCAAATAAAATCCATTTTGATTGGATGATTTAATCAGCAACAGCAGAATATTTTAACTTTTGGTACATTCTAAAACTCCTGGGCGTCGCTCACAGCATAATTTAGGTTTATTGTCCATCTGTTCTGTGAAGCATTGTCCATTTAAGTGAGCTGCTTAAGGCTCAGTTCATGCTGACATGGTATTCCTGTACACTTAGGAATTAATTCTGAACATTCTGCTCATTTGTTTCTTGTCACGCTGACAATAATCGCTAATGTGACTGGGAGCCAAGCATGGCCATGCCATTGCCATTCCTTTATTTGTTTTACAAAAGGTTTCTTGTGTGTGTCAAATGTCAAGCTTTTCCAAGACCTCTGCCTTCCTTATTCTTTCTAATTCATTTTGTGCATTGCTTTCAGATTATTGTGTGCATTCCCAAAACATTTATGATATCTTTGGCAAAGTTTAGTTATATATCCCGTATATTTTCTTTAGGCCAGATGGTAATGTGTATTTTGTGGCAATGCCTTTCATGTTTGCTCTTTAGAGTAAAATTGACTAAGCTTAATTTCATACAAATATACTCCATATATCAGAAATGATTTGTGAATTGGACAGTATGACCATGGATTTTAATTGTACCTGCTTGATATGATTGCGTGCTGGTTTAAAATTGTATTTGCCATTCATTGCTGCTGTTTAATTAAACTACAGTCAGCTGAATAGGGAGCTTCTTTTCCGAGAAAGACATTGAATATATTTCTGACAGATATTTTCTAAGTGTAGCCTTGCTCATTCACAATTAGATGTCCTCAGACTGCATGTTTTGGATTCACATCTTACAAATGTAAAATGTGCTTACAACTTCATTTGGTCATTTCTTGAGAAATTGCAGTAGGACTGATGAAACTGCCTGTGCTTTGTCAATCGCTCGCTCCTAAAAAGTTTAAACTCAATTTATTAAAGTATGTGTAGATTAGGCAGAGATTAGAGAAGCTGCTGTTTATCAAAATGCTCATCAGTGGAGAGTTCAGGTTACCATAGGGAGGTTAAATACAACATATTTTCTACCTCCAGCTGAAAATTCACCAGAACTTTTAACGGTTGTTTTCAGAAAAGTTGTGACACTTACTGCCAGGTTTTATTTATTTATTTATTGTCAGTGTGAGCACCTTAAAGCATCCTTGCACACCTGGGTACACAATTCTGCTGCAAAGAATAAGAACATATGGTTCCCTTTCAGTCATGTCTCCGGTGCAACATATGCTATGCTTTGGGAATTGCGCCCCCGCGCGATTACCTGAAGGAATACATTCACGCCTTTACGGCAGGGGCGTCAGCGTTGTGCCAGAGGCCCCGCCCTCTGGGTACTTAAGCCGCTGACGCCCATCCAACTTTCTCTATTTGCCCTTCACCTCGCTTAAACCTGAACTCTCTCTCTTTGCGGGACTTCTCTGCTGCTTCATCGCTCGACCAGAGGTGAGCTTGCTCCCTACACAGAGCGCACAGAGAATTATTCCTGCATACTGCTGGGCTAGCGAAAGCTAGTCCGGCACATTTTTCCTTAACCCCAAAGTTTTTTCTTCTCTTTCCGCAGACTGCTTTGCTCAACGGCGCTAACTGCGTCACACTGCTACCTCTGTTAATTTGTAGCAGGCTAGCCAGCGAAAGCGACGCGATGGAGGAGACGTCTCACAATAAAAGAAAAAGGATTTTGGAAGGACTCACTCGCCTTATCTCGGACATGCCTCCGGAGAAAGGAAAGCGAAAGACAAGACTTCCAAGGAAAACCAGTAGGACAACGAGCCCAACCTCGCGCGCCTGTCCTAGCAGATGTGGTTTCTCCCTCGCAACAACAGACACCCACGAGGCCTGTCCCGTCTGCTTGGGGATGTTACACGCAAAAATGGCGCTGGATGTGCCCGACTCTCGCCCCCACTGCAACCAGATGCTGGAGGCGGTGAGGAGGCACCAGGTAGACTTCGTCGCCAAGGCCATGGGTGCCGCTGCCGCGCCAGCGGACCCGGACACCACCGAGCCCCTCATTCCCACATTGGAGCTCGAGAACATGGCTCTGGATGATAGCACACAAGTCGAATGGGGTGACAGCCCTGATGTGCTGGCTCCCATGGTGGACTTAGCAGTCGAATTCGACACTCGAGGCATGATGAACGAGGACGAGATCTCGATTTCAGCCTTAGGTGAATTTTCCACGGAGGACGCAGACGTCGAATACGAGGAACAGGGAGAAGATCTCTCCCGCACCCCGGTACCTGTGCTCCCGGAGACTGACTTTTCTATCCCTGCTCTGTTCGACTTGTGTCACAGAGCGGCGGACGCGCTGCAGATCCAATGTCCAGAACCTCCGCCTCGTCAACAGGTCACGAGGCTGGTAGGAAACTATTTTTACTCAAAGCAGCAGGCCGCCACGAGGCAAAGGATGCCCGTGTTCCCGGACTTCCTCACAGAGCTGACTCGCACCTGGACTCAGCCCAGAGCTCCCATGCTGTTGCCACTCTCGCAGTTTCTCGACGTGGATGGGATGGATGAAGTGGGAATAGCCAGCGTGCCTCAAATTGAGGACACGCTTTCGTCTCACCTGGCTCCCAAGTCATCCGGTACAAAACCAACTCTCTCCAGCAAAGCTTGTCGAGCTTCAGCTTCTCTGCTTGAGAAATGCTACAGAGCTCAGGGACTCGCGGCGCGCGCAATGAATGCGTCCGCGTTGATGCAAGCTTACCTGGCTGAAAAACTACAGGAGATCCAGGTAAAGACGGACAAACAAGCTGACGCTGACTTGCTGGATGAAGCCTGCAGGGCAACAGACTTTGTGCTCCGCATGATTGGAACAGCTGCTGTTGCTCAAGGCAGAGGCATGGCTGAGGTGGTCATCGCGATACGCCATCTGTGTATGACCTTAACCGACCTCCCTGAGGGACAAAAGGTGCCTTTTCTCCACCACTTGATAGAACCGACGGGATTGTTTGGGAAAGCTCTGGATCGAATTCAGCCCAAGCTGGACCAGAGGCGCAAACAGGCTGAAGCTCTCCGGGTGGGCATTCCCAGGAGAACTTTCCTGGACACCCATTCAACGGCTCCCAGTAAGGGTCGGGAGGGGCACGGCAGAAGCCCACAGGCTACCACCAGCTTCACACATTCACAAAGGCGATTGTGATCAAACTGATGTGTGCATAAACAAACCAGGGCTGAATCAGATTCCTTTTCCTTTTAATCAAAGAGAACTGAGCTCTCTGTCACCAACCAATTTAAAGGCTGCCAAGCACAAAGGACCATCTCCACGTTCTCATGCTGCAACTGTCCCCTTATCATTGATGGGCGACATGCAATGTTCAAGCAATGATCCTGCAGCACGTGACCATACTCACTGTGCTGGCTCAGCTCTGCTCTTAAACGATATGCCCCCACCGGGTGAAACACAGACCCGGGCGGTTTGTCTGGCTCCAATGCTCTGTTAAGGCCGGAGACCAGTAAACTAGACCCAACCAGGAAACGGGTTGGGGTGAGGAGATCTGCTCGCTTACAAAACTTGAAGCTCCTCAGTCCCATGACCTCCAACAAGAAGAAGAAAAACAGACATTCTGTTCCACTTTTGTCTAATAATGACAACAGATTGCCTCTGCCCTCAAACACTCTCGATCAGAGTAGTATGGCAGCACATCTGCAAAAAGGCCCTCTCCCTAACATGATTGATCCTCAGGGGATCACAGTTTCCAGGGCCCTTGGAGGAGAACTGGTTCCACCAAGTGCTCCTCTTCAGGGACACACCACGTCACCAGAAGGAGCAGCCTCGCCATGTAGGCTGGGAGCTATGGAAAATTTCAGCTTGGTGGCAGAAAGGAACAAGCTGGTGGCATCAGGCCTGCCAGAAAATGTGGTAAAATCCATTCAAAATGCCCAAGCTGTGTCAACATAGTCTCTTTACGCACAGAAATGGCGTATTTATGAAGCTTGGTGCACAGAAAGCAAATATTATTTCTTATTCATGTGACCTGGCTCAGCTCCTTACTTTTCTTCAGGACTTACTGGAAAAAGGTCATTCTTTCTCAACAATTAAGGTGTTCCTATCAGCAATTTCAGCCTGTCACGAAGGCTGAGGAAACAGGACGCCTGGCGCACATCCAATCATAATAAGATTTATGAAGGGCGTGCTAAGAATGAGACCCCCCCAGCAGGATCCTTACCCCTGGTTGGGATCTTAGTCTGGTCTTGGGGGCTCTCTGTGATCCCCCATTCGAGCCACTGAGCGAGATTAAGATAGATTTATTATCTTATAAAACCGTTCTACTCCTGGCTCTTTGCTCGGCGAAACGCGTGGGTGACCTCCATGCTTTGTCTGTACATCCAATGTGTACCAGATTCGTCCCTGATGGGTCAAAGGTCACTTTAAGGCCTAATCCCGCATATATCCCCAAGGTCTTGACTTTAAACCCTAGAAGTCTGGACTTTGATCTCTCCTCTTTTCCACCTGCTCCTGTCCTCACTCAGGAACAGGAAAGGCTGAAGGCTCTCTGCCCCGTGAGAGCTTTAAGCACTTACATGCAGAGAACAGCCGAATGGAGAAAAACAAATCAACTGTTTGTGTGCTTTGCAGCACCTGCTACCGGAAAGGCCCTATCAAAGCAGCGCCTCTCACACTGGGTGACTGAGGCCATAAAAAGGGCGTACAGTAGCAAAGGTCAACAGGTGCCCTCTGGAGTGCACGCTCACTCTACTCGGGGCTTGGCCACTTCGTGGTCACTGTTCAAGGGTGTACCAGTTGCAGACATTTGTGCTGCGGCGAACTGGAGCTCAATAAACACTTTTGCAAAGCATTACAGTTTGGATGTTACTGCGTGTGATGTCACTCAGGCTGTCCTTTCTAACACACAGTAGAAAGTAGCCTTGAGATGCCTGCTGATCAAGGGCAGACGTTCACACTAGCATGCATTTTACTGAGCATTTCAAGGGCGTGAATGAATTACGTTCCCATAGCATATGTTGCACCGAGAGACATGACTGAAAGGGAACTGAAAGTTATGCACCATAACTCATGTTCCCTGAAGGAAGGGAACGAGGTGCAACATATCTGGCCCTTTCAATGCTGAAAGCTCGGTGAAGTGCATTTTGGAGAAAGTTGGATGGGCGTCAGCGGCTTAAGTACCCAGAGGGCGGGGCCTCTGGCGCAACGCTGACGCCCTTGCCGTAAAGGCGTGAATGTATTCCTTCAGGTAATCGTGCGGGGGCGCAATTCCCATAGCATAGCATTGTTGCACCTCGTTCCCTTCCTTCAGGGAACATGAGTTATGGTGCATAACTTTCAGGCTTGTTAAAAGCAAAGAAATGTTTGGTTGATCAAATAAAATAAAATAACTGCTCTCATTTTGTATTGGAGTAGCTATATAAGTCAGTTTTAAGTTTATTTAACTTATTTATGTTTCATTTTCTTTAAGTTTCCAATTTAAAAAAAATCTGTTGATTTAGCGTAGGGTTTTTAGAAAGATATACTGTACAGTATGTATTTTTAACTTCGCATTTTTGTAAATAAAAAGTATGTTTTTAAAGTGAAAATATGATAGTTTGCTCTGTTTTTGTTGAAGAAAAAGTAAATAAATAAACATTATGTGAATAATCCAGCAAAGTTCAGTCAGGTCATCTGGACAATTTCTTTTTTTGTTGAGACATTTTGTCCTTCATCCAAAGGACTTCATCAGTCTAAGGAGCCACAACAAACATAGTCTCACAAGCAGCACACTCACATCATGGGCCAGCCAGTTTTATGGTGATAAGATGGTTTCTGGGGCCCACCCTCTTCCTCATCAACTCCTCTGAGGCAGTCATAGCTAAAGTCTTTCAAAACATCAAAGTCATGCTCAATAATCCAGGGGAAAAAAATCCAACTAATTACAGTCAGGTCATCTGGATGGTTTCTGTTTTTGTTGAGACAGTTCATCCTTCATCCAAAGGACTTCTTCAGTCCAAGGAGCCACAATATACTCAGTCCCACAAGCAGCACACTCACATGGTGGGCGAACCAGTTTGCTGGTGTTAAGGGCGGGCCCCTGAATCTATCGTATCACCAGCAAACAAGTTGGTCCACTGTGTGAGTGTGCTGCTTGTTGGATTAAGTTTGTAGTAGATCCTCGGACTGAAGAAGTCCTTTAGATGAAGGACAAAATGTCTCTACAAAAAAATAAACCATTCAGATGAACTGACTGAACATTGTTGGATTTTTTTACTTGCATTATTAAGCACGAACTTTGATGTTTTGTCAATTATGTTTTAAACCATCTGAAGGAATAGATCTGCGACAAATCACAAAAAAGCAGAAGTAAGAAAAAAAAAAGTTATTTTTTAAATTACGTTTCTATTTTTGTTGGTGACTCATGCATTCGTTTGAGCCTCATCACGGCCACAATTCAGCTGCGAAGATCAATGCAAGTCACCAAAAGGAAAAATGTTAAATAATGCAGCGGTGTTTTATCTCCAATCCATCGTCTGATCACATCTCATTACGTCAAAGCTGAGCAGACGAGATAGTTGCATCACAGATAGATGGGTCGTTACATCACACATCCCAGACGCGCCTTCCTTCAGGCTGTTCAAGGCAGAAGTATTTTTATGCTGGCAGTCTGGTTGTAAATTGTAGCTGACTTGCGTCAAAACTGATGTAGTAAAACCACATCCACTAAGACAAACTCAATATGTTTGTTAGTTGTGTTAAAGCACAGCCATCTGGAGTCAAAACAATCTGTTATCCCCTACTCTCCTAATCACAGACACATACTGTACTGAAGTGAAGCGTTCACACACACACCCCTGGGGATTTATTTGTTTGCTTTGTGTTTGCGTTCTCTGAAGGTACGCAGTAATGTGAAGCATGGATGCAATCCACTGTGTTACCGTCTGCCTTCCTGGCAACGCTGATTGAGTGTGGGAAGGGCTGCAACTGTCACTGTAGCCAGGCTGAATGTATTTCTCTGGATGAGCGAGCTTCTTGACCTGTCAGCCATTTCTCACTGACCTTCTTAGAATACTGTTCGGAGCCTTCTGTTGCGTGCTCTTGTTGCATTGTCAGGTGTCTGTCTCGTGGGCGGGCGGACACAGAGCCAAACAAACAGGTAGGCAGGGAGGTGGCGATGAAGGCAGACAAACATAAAACTCAGAAGAAAATCGCACTGAAACACGAATGCAGGGCAAGTCAGTGGAGAATACCCAAAACACGCGTGGCAAGCAGACAGAGAACAGCCTGTCAGATATGCAGATATACCGAGCAGCCTGTTGGCAAGTCAGATAAATTCTTCTGCTACTAAAAGACTGATAGAAATGCAGGCGGTCTGCCAGATACTGTAGTGTGTGATGTTTTGTCAAACCGTGGCCAAGTGAGATGTAAATACATGCTATAAAGAAGATGAAGCTGTCATTTCCAAAAAAACAGCACATAAGGACTCAATGTGCGCTGCAACTAGGGGT
>JBBPBX010011973.1:0-10952 GCA_038048925.1 Garcialebias charrua | reverse complement strand
TTAATAATAATAATAATGAATTCAATTTATAACGCACTTTTCATTAATGAAAATCTCAAAGTGCTACAAGGAGCAACAGAATTAAATGACAATAAAACAAATAATAAAACAATTAAAATCAATAACAATATCAGCTAAGATCAAAAGTAGAATCATGAGGAGGTAGAGTATGCTTGGTCGAAAAGAAAGGTCTTCAAGCCGCTCTTAAAGTCAACCACAGACTGTGGGGCTCTTAGACAGTCAGGAAGAGAGTTCCACAGGCGGGGGGCAGCCACACTGAAAGCCCGGTCTCCCATGGTCCTTAATTTGGTTCTCGGAATGTGAAGGAGATTGCTGTTCTGTGACCGCAGCGAACGGGTGGATGAGTATGGAATAAGAATATCCTTCAGATAATCTGGTGAAGTTCCATGTAAGCATTGATGTGTAATGAGAGCAGTTTTGTACTGAATTCTGTAGGTGACAGGAAGCCAATGAAGGTTATGGAGAATGGGTGTAATATGTTCAAATTTACGAACTCTCAACAAGATCCTTGCTGCACTGTTTTGAATATATTGAAGTTTCTGAAGGTTTTTGCCAGGGATTCCAATAAACAGGGAGTTGCAGTAGTCGAGCCTGGAGGAGACAAAAGCATGGACGAGCTTCTCAGCATCGGAAAAAGTTAGGGATGGGCGAAGTCTGGAGATGTTTCGAAGATGGAAGAAGCAAGTTTTAAACAGATGCTTAATGTGATTTTCAAATGTAAGATTGGAGTCCATTTTTATTCCAAGATTAGTAACAGAGGTGGAGAGGGGGATGTCTTGTCCAGAAAAGGAAAGTGTTGTTATAGGAGATGTTTGTACCTGGTGAGGGGTGCCAATCAGTATGGCCTCAGTCTTGGAGCAGTTTAACACCTGTATCCACTTTGGTGAATGTTAAAGTCTCAGTAAATGTACTATTAAAACAATGTTTGTCTTTAATGAAGTCATGTGGCCTACCCTCTTCCTGGTTTTGTCTTTGAGGAAAGGTCTGATGACGGTGTAGAGGGCGTGGATGTACCAGGGCTGGTTCACGAAGTGGATCCCTCCAAACCTGGCAGGAAAGCTGTCCTGTTTCAAACAGAATAAAACAAGAAAACAGGAAGTTCAACACGAGAAGCTTGTTCAACAGTGGTGTTTTTATGCTGCTCACAGAGTGACGGCTAATGTTTAACATTAGTTGTCTTTGTTATTATACAGTATTTAGCATTTTGTAGAAAAGATCAGCTTTAAAAACTTTTAAAATAGATTATTTCCAAAAAGTAACACTTTATAGTTGAAAGGCATTCACATGAACAGAAAGGAAACCATCAAAATAAAATCCCAAAACACATTTTATGTTAAAACATTATTATAGGAAACAACTGACACCAAACAAACACCCAGTACTAAAACTGAAACAAAAATTTTTCAAATATATATTAGACTATTTAAAAAAAGCTAAAATAATAATAAGAACACAACACAATCTAAAAACACACAAGATTACCATTTTAAACTCGTTAATTTAATTAGATCAAGTAAAAAAGAAACACACAAAAAAAAACACACTAGATGACTGTAACCCAGTAGAATTTAAGGTCTTTATTAAATAAGAAGCGGAAAAATATGTATGTATATTCAATAACAAAATATGTTTTTTTTCTAACTTTAAAGGTCCACTGACATGAATTTTTTACTATTCATAAAATTGCTCAAAATATATATATTTTATCATTTAAATATGTTTGTTTTTGCAAACAAAATGATAAATCACTTTAATTTTGCTTTAAAAGTGATTTTGAACTTCAAGCCGTGTTTAATCATGGGAAATCCGATTACACTCGAACGCACCATATGTGATGTCACACTGGGCAGAGGGCTGTGGTGTCTTTAATAGCGGACAATTTAAAACTGGACGAATTTAGCAATCTATGTGAAGATTTGAGCTATTTGTCTTCATTTTGGGAAGCAGAAAATAGTTTGGGTGATGGAACAAGAAACAACAGGATCTAATTTAGGTCTGATGCTGTATCAGACTTCCTTCATGTCGAGCTGCTCATACCTGCGCACTGTGACAAGCCCAGAGCTCTGCCCGGTGTGACATCACAGATGGTGCGTTCACGTGTAATCGGATTTCCCATGATTAAACACGGCTTGAAGTTCAAAATCACTTTTAAAGCAAAATTAAAGTGATTTATCATTTTGTTTGCAAAAACGAACATATTTAAATGATAAAATATATATATTTTGAGCAATTTTATGAATAGTAAAAAAATCATGTCAGTGGACCTTTAACCTATAAACTGCTAACTTTGTGGAATTAAAGCATGTTCAAAACTTTGCATTTTACAATTATTGCATTTAGTAGACTACATTAAATAAACTGTACTCATGAATTCATCCTTCAACAGCCCATAACGATGCTAATCCCACTGTCAGGTGGACTCTGATCAAAAGGAATTTGTAAAAAAAAAAAAAAATGAATTAGTGTAATGTGTATTGTATCAATTATTAGTTATGTATCAGTATTAGTATTAGAAAATTAGAAAGAGTTAGTCATTTTGTACTGCTGGTGAAAGATTATTATTCTTTGATCTGATTGTTTGAAAAAAGGGGCAGATATAATAAGATTTACTCTTCTTTCTGCTACCTTTCATTTTTTTCCCCATTGTGTACGTATCATTAATGGGATTGTCTTGTATTGTGTTTCTTTTGTAAAAAAAAATGAACAAATTTAATAAACATAAACAAACTCTGAGAGTGTCATATTTGAAGGAACTTGTTTTGATGAACTCCTCAAAGAGCCATTTTCCATCAGGATGATTCAACGTGACTTTTTCCAAACAGAAAACCTCTGACATCCAGTAACATCCAGTAAACACAAATGATCTCTGTGACTTCCCTGTGCCGTCTCATGAGTTTATGTTTGTAATCGGCCTCTGATGGCAGATTCAGGAGGAAATGGTCTGGTCTGTTTTGGAGGCACCGCAGCTTCAAGTCTATAGGAAACGAGTTCATGCAGGTCAGCGTGCGGCGTCGGAGCCGCATTTCCCCGATTATCCCCAAATTCTTCTGCAGAGTTATGTTCATGAGCAGCATCGAGCAATGGAATCGTGCATTTCAGTTTTGTTCTAGTTCTAATTACAGCCCACCGCTTGTGTGTGAGAGAGTCCTGGTGATGCCGAGATTACATTCTGATGGAAGAGCTGACGAGGAACATTGCTTTAGGCAGACGTTTATGTAAAAAAATAAAAAAGGAGAAGGTTGAGGTGTGTGGGCGAGAAGGAGACGGTGCGTGTGGACAGCTCAGGTCTGGGTGTTCTGAATGGTCCACAGTGGGTCATCAGAACCAACGTCACTGACTGGTCCACAGTGGGTCATCAGAACCAACGTCACTGCAAGAGTTTCTGCCTCAGCAGCAGAAACGTTGTCGACGGACACGCTGCAGAAAGATACGAGACTTCAGGAAGTTCATCTCAAACACCAACTGAAAAATGATCACTTCTCCGATTTATGGAAATTAATAAGTACATTTATGTTGTCAGCAAAATGTCACAGGCCTGATTGTGAGATGATGTAATGCCAGATAATATTCTCTGGACAAAATAATTTTTGTGTGTGAATGTTTATGAATCATCCTCACTGTGGAGGTCTGTTTTTATTCTGAATATTTATCGTCACGTAACCCGATCCACAGTTTTTGAGCTATTTCAACAATTCTTGTGTCAGAACGTTCAGCTCATTCACGACATGACGTTTGGTTCTGGTGCTGTTTTAACTTTTTGAAATATTTAACTTTTTCTGCCATGTATTTCTGATTAAATGAGTGAATCTCTTCACATCTTTCTCTTTGTGCTGGTTAAAACATTTTACTGCTCATTTCAGCTTTGTTTCTGGTAATTCAAGCTTCAAGTCATTTCGGCTTCTTTTTGCTCATTTAAGCTTTTTCAGGTGTATTTCTGCTCTTTTCAGCATTTTTTTCCTGCTAGTTTCAGTCTTATTCTGATTTTTCAGCTGCTTTCTTATTTTATTGTTCAGAAATTTGAGCCCTTTTTTGTTGCTATTTTGTTTTTACTAATTTCCATTTTATGCAATTCTTTTGAATAATTTAAATCATCCACGCTCCTTTCAGCCTCTTTTGGATGATTTCAGTTTTATTTTTTGCTAATTTCTGATTTTTTAAAATCTATTCAGCCTCTCTGCCTGTTACAGCATATTCTGCTCAATTCGGCTACATTTATGCTTTTTTCAGCTTTTTCTACACGTTTTAAACTGCTTCCGGTTGTTATTTTACTAATGTCACCTGTTCAAATTATTAACAGTTTAGCAACAAAACCTTCTAGCCTGGTTTCAATTTATTCAGCAGCTTTCAGCAGAAATCATTCAGCAAAAACAGTTCTTTGCATTTTGCAGGAAAAGTAATTTTTCTAGTTGCATATTTGTTTTCTTAGTCAATGCTTGGAGCAAAAAAATCACAAACTAAATTGGTTTAGGACGTGCAAAAACTAAAAATGACAAACAAACACTAAATCATCTTCAGTCTGCCTCTGATTCAGCTCTGAGATGGAGGCATCCAGACGTGGTCGTATTTCTTTTTATTGTCAGCGTCACACATTACAGCGAACAGCTCCTTCCAGTTATTTTACAGTCTACGAGTGGATAACACAAAATGTGAGGGTTTTTATTTGACTTGTCACGAATCACTGCAAAAAAAAATAAAAATGACACAAAGTGTAAAACTCAGCAGACCACAGATGCTGCAGACTGCCGGGTCAGTCTGACCCAAAAGAGGAACGACTGAATTCATTGAAAAAAACAATCTGTGCACAGTCAGACAAAACACGGCTGTGTCAGTTTGCTTCTTCGTACCGTACATCCATTCTGATCCAAAATACCAAGTTTTCATGCTAAGCTACAAAATGTGATTTCTAATAGAATTCTGTGATTAAAAAATAAAATTAAATCCAACTTTCTTTTTAGCCATCTTTTTATTCTAACCTACAAATTTAAAGAACTTTAAAATACAATAACAATATACATTTTTCCTGATTTGGCAAAGCTGAAGGTTTCACTCATTGTTCACCATGGTCAACAAAGGTTTTAGGCGTATTGGTGTTTCTTATTAAAAAAATTCACAAAAATCCCTTGTGACTCGGAAAGGAAGAAGTGAGTAAAGATAAAAGATGATGGACATAAAAAAAATAATTTCCATGTTGCTGTTAAAATCATGGGATTAAAATGATTTGTGTTAAAGTCAGTCCTGTGGGAGTTCTGCTCCGTCAGCTCCCTGCAGCCACATCTGGATCATCAGCTTGATGAGCAGCAGGAGCATGACGGGCTGCAGAGGACATCCAGTCAGCGCTGGAGCATTACCTGCCCTTTTACTTGTGATGTTTAGATTAACAGACTTTATATTCTTTGTGTTTCCAGTATAATTCTTCTAATCCTGTCCCCTGGATTATCCTCTAAGAACCTCAAACTCTCCTGTGTCTCCTCAGCTGCCTCCTTCTTGTCTCCTGCCTGGAACCATCACTCAGATGTTCACCTTCTTCACCTGGAACCATTGGGTCATCTCTCCACACACCTGACTCCTATATCCTACCATAAGAATGAGCAGCAGCAACAGTATCGCCCCTGCTGACAGACCAGTAACTCCTTGCTCTTCAGGGTTCCAGCTCCCTCCCTGACACATTTGAAGATTTATCACTTTGTAACTAAATATTGTAAATAAATTTGGAGTCGTTGTATCTGATCTCCTTGGTCGTTGTCGCTGCAATAGTTACAAGTCCTGCAGTGAGTACAGCTTAGACTACAGTTAAAAATGGTAATAAAAGTATAATAAAAAGCTCCAAACTGTGCATTCTGTGTCATGTAGGATAAAAAAACATAAATGTGGACTTAAAATCTGATTTCTTTCTGTTTTAGATGTAATTTTGTGCTGATGTGAAGATCTCCTGGTCTTTCTTCTGCAGCAGTAATTCCACACTTGACCGCATGTTTAGTTCGATTTAAACGTTATAAGAGGGATCTTTGAATATTATGTTTTTTTTATTTTCTGCTCCGGTGATCAACAAATTGAAACAAAATGCCATTATTATTAATTATTATTTTTTTGTTCTGGGTCTTTGCCGTCTTCTCTCTTCTCAGGTACGAGAAGCCTCTGGCTTGTCTGAGTCCAAACCTCTGGCCTGCCCTTTGCTTTGCAGACATTTTAGCTTTGATGAAGGGGCCTGCTGCATTAAACATGAAATACTAAAAATGGAAAATGAGCTGCGGGGCTTCTGCTCCACCAGAGGGACTAAAGGAGGAGGAGGAGGTGCAGCAGCTGAAGGATTGACCTGCACCTGCCGTCGACCAACCGAGGTCTGAAGGAAAAATTAAACAGTTGTAAAGGGTCAAACATGTAGGTGGAGGACGCTGCAGTGAGACGAGCGAATAAAAACCAAAGATCTGACAGGAAGTGAGGAAAGAAGGGAAAAGGTAAAGATTTATAGAAGCTGTACAACCTCCACTTTCCTTCAGCTCAACATACTTCTTTAAAAATTGAAGCTGATACCCCAAACATAAAAACCTTGTTAATCTTGAATGTTAATTTATGAATTTTTCTAATAAATGGGAGAAAAAAAATCAGGAAAACATCAAAGAAGCATAGAAGAAGTCAAACTTAATATCTACTGATGCCAAAAGCTTGAAAAACGTTTGATAAAACATAATTTAACTAAATATCACAGTGTTGAACAGGTCATGATGCGACACTTTGTCCTGGGCTTGATCGATGCTGTCAGATTAGATCAATGAGAACCTAATTGGATTTTACCGTCTAACTCTCATAACGAGCTCATTAAAGAACCGACCAAAACCGGAACGCCAACAAATGATGATGAAGAAACGGTAAAAGCATCATGAGGTCACCTGGATTCTTCCAGAAGAAAATACAGTATGAACTTTTCTGCAAGATTTTCTCACAATTTTACACATTTTATTGCATCAAACTAAAAAAAAATGATGGCGCGTGTGAGCCTGGGACATCAACGGCAGTGAAAGTTGTTCCCTGCAGCATCAGATTAATGTATCACTAATTCACAGCTGCAAAAATCACGTTTAAGAGAAAACCACTGAATTAAACAGGTTGCAGAGCTTCCAGTAACTTTTTACTGAAACATCATCGCCCGTTGCTGAAGGCAAAGGCAGAGTTGGAGTCATCGTGTGTTTGCTCATCTCTGTTTTAGTTTGTTTGTTTACTTTTAGTAAAATATCTGAAGAATCACTGAACAAGTTTAGTCATTTTCAGAAAGTAATTATCTATGTAGTGGACCTACCCAGGGTCAAACTAAGGTTTTTGAACTGTTCCAGAGATGACCTTTACTGACCTCTCAGTAAAGCAAGACATTTACTACAAATTATTCCATTAGTTGTAATCTGAGAACATAGTCACCAAAAGAGACTATTTCTATCTTTGATTTTATTCTAATGTAATCAAAAGAATAACTTTTGTCATTTTCATGATATATGTTATATGCTGTTATTCTTTTAATATGGAGTATTACTGTGTTACTTGACCAAATGAAAGTGTCTACTCAAAATATCTATGACAAAGTTGAATAATGTGTCAAATTGACTTGCTCAGGAGTTGTTTTTGTTGAGTTCAGCTAAAACTCTCGTTAGCGTCGAGATGTCTCCTCTCTTTCAGACACTTTTCCAAAACATTCCTCTTTGTTATCTAAGCAGACTTGCTGTCAACCTTGAGTTTTCACTTCACGTTTTCACACTCCTCTTGGCCCACGGACCAATGAGGAAAGTGTGTTCTAATCTCAACATTTTTGAGTAAAAGCGTTTGCTTCCGTGAACGCTTTAGAGTTTGAATGGACAGAGACCTGAAAGCTCTCTGCCTTGGAAGCTGATGTAAGCTGCAGTCATACGCCAAAGACTGGCTTATTCAGCAAAGAATTTATGGACGCCTCCATAAATTCAATAGAGCTAAAGAGCTCCAAGTTCTTAATGAACTTTCTTTGAGAAACATCTCGTCTTGAAGTCAACCAGGAGCGGACACATTTTCTGATGATCCAAGCGGAACCCAGGAGACGTTGGAAAGTAAACAACCAGTTTGGACGAACTGGGCCTGAAGGACTCTGTGCATCTGAAAGGCTGGTGTCATCTCTTTATCAGACTCGTCGTCAAAGGTAAAGAGCTGTTTACAAACGTACCTGGATTTCAGCAGAAGTCGGATGAAAAGTGTCACTTCTGGTAACATGCTCAAGACAATTTCCTTTAAACCATCTCTCCATCTTTCCTCCTATCTCTTTTTCCCTCAATTCTAAGCTGGAAACTATTTAAGTCATAGAGCCTCAGACTAAGTATGTTAACATCCTGTATTTATGTCTGTTGTGTTACAATTTAAATGTGCTGACGTGTTAAATTGCAAGAAAGTGAAATCATGTCAATCAAGTGTAATGGTGTTAATTTAGTTGATTTATTTTAAATAAATGGTAGTGTCTTTGGCACACCAAACTAAGTTAACGTGTCCATTGTCACTCTATGGCTTCTGTTTTACTTATCCATCATAGATCACAGAAATATTGGGTAAACGGAAAAAGAAAAGAATCCGTGAAATTACTATTCAATCTGAATAAGTAAATTAATTAAGGTAAAGAGGTTAGTATTAATATCCTTTACATCTGGGTGGCACCGTATGTGTTTAAAGACACAATATGGTAACACCCTCATGTTTCCTTCATCTACAATTAATTAACTTTTCCAATCAACCTAGTTCTCAATGGCTGCCACAGTTAACAGACATTTACCAATACAAAGATAACTAGAAAAATCACATTTCCTGTGAAAATGCAGTGAGAATGCTTATTGCTGAAGAGCTTGCTGAAAAACAGCTGAAATTAGCTAAAATATGCTGAAATGTATAGTTGAAATGGAAAAGCAAGCATACGTTAGCAGAAGAAAGCAGAAAGAATGTTCACTCTGCTCACATATGATTGTACAGCCACACATCCAGGCTGTCATATTGTTAAGTTTGCAGATGATACAGCTGTGGTGGGATGCATCACAGATAATGATGAATCCAGCTACAGACAGGAGGTGGAACATCTGGAGAGCTGGTGCAAAGAGAACAACCTTCACATGAATGTGAAGAAGACGAAGGAGATGATTGTGGACTTCAGAAGGAACAAACACACCCACACCCCACTGTATATAGGTGGATCTGCGGTGGAGGTGGTCTCCAGCTACAAATACCTGGGTGTACACTTGAATGATAACCTCAGCTGGAGCAATAACACCACCAGCCTGATCAAGAAAGGTCATCAGAGACTCTACTTCCTCAGACGGCTGAGACGAGCCGGTCTGAGAAGCCCAGTCCTCACCTCGTTCTACAGGTGTGCAGTGGAGAGCGTCCTGTGCTCCAGCATCAACGTGTGGCATGGAGGCTGCACAGTTGCAGAGAGAAAAGCTCTACAGAGAGTGGTGAAGGCTGCACAGAAGTCTGTGGGAGTCAGTCTCCCCACCATCACAGACATTTACACCTCCAGATGCAGAAAAAGAGCCACCTGCATCATGAAAGACCTCACTCACCCAGCACACTCACTCTTTGCACCACTCCCCTCGGGACGGAGGTTGAGGAGCATCAAATGTAGAACCACTAGACTGAGGAACAGCTTCTACCCTGAGGCTGTCAGACTCATGAATAAATAAATAATAAGAATAAACACTGCAAAATGTCACATCATACTGATACTGATCTGTTTCTTGTTGCTGCGTTCATCTGTGACCATCTGCTCATGTTCGTGCTGCTGTTTATAATGATGTTTTTCTACTACATTAGGGCTTAGTGTATTACTAGCTGATGTGATGTCTCTCTTAGTTAATCCTAGATGTTATTATTGTTTTTCTCTTGCATTTGTTGTTGGATGTAACTGGGACCCTGTGTACATAATCTCGTTTTCAACACATGTACTACATGCGGTGCAAATGACAATAAATTCTCTCTGACTCTGACTCTGACTCTGATATTTGATGAACTTGGTTTAAATAAGCAGAAATTAGCACAAACATTTTGTAAATTTGCTAAAATAAGAGCTGAAATTAGCTAAAAAAAGCTAAAATGGTAGCTGAAAGGTAGAACAAGCTTTAATTAGCAGACAAAAGCAAAAACAACACGTTTGCCCATTTAGGCTGAAAGAAACAAACATGCGCACAAAAATGTGGAAATTATCTGAAGAAAGCTGAAATGTGCAAAAATGAATAAACAAACGGCTGAAAAGTAGCTGAAAAAGCAAAAAAGAAGCTTAAATTGCCAAAAGAAAGGAGAAAGAACACATTTTTGGTGAATTAAGCTGAGAAAAGTTGAAATCAGTGCAAAAAATGTGGTGTCATTACTTGTTTCTGTCATGCAGTCTGTCAGCAAAATATCTCATGATCAAGGGAAAATATTTGAATGAAAATATCTGAACGTTATCAATTGATGTGCGACTAGAACTGAATAACTTATGGATTCAACTCAAGTCAAAATGGCCATTAAAGCTAAAGCTTGTACTTTGTAAAGACAAAAAATATATCTTAGTTTTAAAGATTTGCTAAAATAAGTTTAAATCTGGTGGTGGTATGGTAGCATTTTTTAAATGGGTAATGTGCATACCGTCCCAGACATGACGTATGGAACATAATGAGGTATGTAACATACTTCACATTCATGAGGTATTTTCCATGCCTCATGTCTGTCAGGTATGTTCCATACCTGACAGGCATCGTTCTCTGATCCAATATTCTAATTGTCTTAGGGCACAGCAAACAGCAAAAGTCTATTCAAATGTAGCATACTGTAAATAAGTGAATGGAGGAAGAAGGGTGACTCGCTCCTCACTTTAATACATTTGTATTATTTGTTTCACACTCGTTAAAGCAGGGCACCAGCTGGTAAGTGTACTGACCAGCAACAACTTCATAAAT
>JBBPBX010011972.1:21633-44423 GCA_038048925.1 Garcialebias charrua | reverse complement strand
GCCCCTGTAGGGGCTCCACTGACCCTCATGTCGCCCGCTGCCCCTGCAGGGGCTCCACTGACCCTCATGTTGCCCGCTGCCGCCGCAGGGGCTTCACTGACCCACATGTCGCCCACTGCCTCTGCAGGGGCTCCACTGACCCCCATGTTGCCCGCTGCCGCCGCAGGGGCTTCAATGACCCTCATGTCGCCCGCTGCCCCTGCAGGGGCTCCACTGACCCTCATGTTGCCCGCTGCCGCCGCAGGGGCTCCACTGACCCTCATGTTGCTCGCTGCCGCCGCAGGGGCTCCACTGACCCTCATGTTGCCCGCTGCCGCCGCAGGGGCTCCACTGACCCTCATGTTGCCCGCTGCCGCTGCAGGGGCTCCACAGACCTCCACGTCACCCGCTGCTGCTGCAGAGACCACTGTTATTATCCAACAGATTGAGAGACTACTTAATGCTGCTACCAATAACCCTGATCCTCAATATAAATTCAGAACATATTCCATCATGGAGCATTTAATT
This sequence comes from Garcialebias charrua, assembly GCA_038048925.1. Taxonomy (NCBI): domain Eukaryota; kingdom Metazoa; phylum Chordata; class Actinopteri; order Cyprinodontiformes; family Rivulidae; genus Garcialebias; species Garcialebias charrua. The sequence continues at coordinate 43,916 of JBBPBX010011972.1, read as the reverse complement.
ACCACTAGTACTAAGTTAATACCAAACCCAGGCCGCACTCAACTATTGACATTAGTGACATTAGTGACATTACTGCAAGAAGAGAAGTAGCCTCCTTATTGTCTACTGCTGAGCCTAAATCCTCCACGTCGGCTGCTGCAGAGGAGGCCCCACAGCTCTTCACGTCGGCTGCTGCAGAGGAGGCCCCACAGACCTCCACGCCTGCTGTGTCTCCAGAGCTCCTCATGTCTCCAGAGGGACCCCCTCAAGTTTCCCGTGCCGTGGGCTCTGAACTTGTCACCGAAGACTCATCATTGGCACCCAACCACGCATCGGCTGTTGCAGGACTCCCTTCTGACCAAGCAGCTGCCAGCACCTCCCTCTCTGGCCCCGCAGCAGCTGCCAGCACCTCCCTCTCTGGCCCCGCAGCAGCTGCCAGCACCTCCCTCTCTGGCCCCGCAGCAGCTGCCAGCACCGCCCTCTCTGGCCCCGCAGCAGCTGCCAGCACCTCCCNCAGGGGCTCCACTGACCCTTATGTCGCCCGCTGCCATAGCAGCGGCTCCACTGACCCCCATGTCACCTGCTGCCGCCGCAGGGGCTCCACTGACCCTTATGTCGCCCGCTACCGCCGCAGGGGCTCTACTGACCCCATGTCGCCCGCTGTCGCTGTAGGGGCTCCACTGACCCTTATGTCGCCCGCTGCCATAGCAGCGGCTCCACTGACCCCCATGTCGCCCGCTGCTGCTGCAGGGGCTCCACTGACCACCATGTCGCACGCTACCGCCGCAGGGGCTCCACAGACCTCCACGTCACCCGGTGTCGTTGCAGGGGCTCCACTGACCTCCACGTCACCCGTTGTCGTTGCAGGTGCTCCACTGACCCTCATGTCGCCCGTTGCCGCCGCAGGTGCTCCACAGACCACCATGTCATCCACTGCTGCTGCAGAGACCAGTGTTATTATCCAACAGATTGAGAGACTACTTAATGCTTCTACCAATAACCCTGATCCTCAATATAAATTCAGAACATATTCCATCATGGAGCATTTAGTTACCACTAGTACTGAGTTAATACCAAACCCAGGCCGCACTCAACTATTGACGTTAGTTAAGACTGCAAGAAGAGAAGTAGCCTCCTTATTGTCAACTGCTGAGACTAAATCCTCCACGTCGGCTGCTGCAGAGGCTCCACAGCTCTTCACGTCGGCTGCTACAGTGGCCCCACAGCTCTTCACGTCGGCTGCAGCAGTGGCCCCACAGCTCTTCACGTCGGCTGCTGAGCAGGGGCCCCACAGCTCTTCACGTCGGCTGCTGAGAGGAGGCCCCACAGCTCTTCACGTCGGCTGCTGCAGAGGAGGCCCCACAGCTCTTCACGTCGGCTGCTGCAGAGGAGGCCCCACAGCTCTTCACGTCGGCTGCTGCAGAGGAGGCCCCACAGCTCTTCACGTCGGCTGCTGCAGAGGAGGCCCCACAGCTCTTCACGTCGGCTGCTGCAGAGGAGGCCCCACAGCTCTTCACGTCGGCTGCTGCAGAGGAGGCCCCACAGCTCTTCACGTCGGCTGCTGCAGAGGAAGCCCCACAGCTCTTCACGTCGGCTGCTGCAGAGGAGGCCCCACAGCTCTTCACGTCGGCTGCTGCAGAGGAGGCCCCACAGCTCTTCACGTCGGCTGCTGCAGAGGCCCCACAGCTCTTCACGTCGGCTGCTGCAGAGGAGGCCCCACAGCTCTTCACGTCGGCTGCTGCAGAGGCCCCACAGCTCTCCACGTCGGCTGCTGCTGCAGAGGCCCCACAGCTCTCCACGTCGGCTGCTGCTGCAGAGGCCCCACAGCTCTCCACGTCGGCTGCTGCTGCAGAGGCCCCACAGCTCTCCACGTCGGCTGCTGCTGCAGAGGCCCCACAGCTCTCCACGTCGGCTGCTGCTGCAGAGGCCCCACAGCTCTCCACGTCGGCTGCTGCTGCAGAGGCCCCACAGCTCTCCACGTCGGCTGCTGCTGCAGAGGCCCCACAGCTCTCCACGTCGGCTGCTGCTGCAGAGGCCCCACAGCTCTCCACGTCGGCTGCTGCTGCAGAGGCCCCACAGCTCTTCACGTCGGCTGTTGCAGTGGCCCCACAGCTCTTCACGTTGGCTGCTGCAGTGGCCCCACAGCTCTTCACGTCGGCTGCCGCAGTGGCCCCACAGCTCTTCACGTCGGCTGCTGTAGAAGCCCCACAGTTCTTCACGTCAGCTGCTGCAGGGGCCCCACAGCCCTTCACGTCGGCTGCTGCAGAGGCCCTACAGACCTACACACCTGCAGTGCCTGCTGTGTCTCCATTGTCTAAGTCTCCAGAGCTCCTCGTGTCTCCAGAGGGACCCCTTCAAGTTTTATGTGCCGAGGGGTCCCAGGAGGGACCCCCAGTTTCCCGTGCCGTGGGCTCTGAACTTGTCACCGAAGACTCATCATTGGCACCCAACCACGCATCGGCTGCTGCCAGCACCGCCTTATCTGGCCCAGCAGCGCCCCCTCTGGCCCAGCAGCTGCCAGCACCGCCCCCTCTGGCCCAGCAGCTGCCAGCGCCGCCCCCTCTGGCCCAGCAGCTGCTAGCGGCGCCCTCTCTGGCCTAGCAGCTGCCAACGCCGCCCCCTCTGGCCCAGCAGCTGCCAACGCCGCCCTCTCTGGCCCAGCAGCTGCCAGCATCGCCCCCTCTGGCCCAGTTTTGCCCTTCTTCGAACTCTGGTCCAGCGTTGGACGTCCGCCCGAACCCTGGCCCCGCTCTGGAAGGTCCCCGGGCTGTCCCTTGTTTTGCACGTAGCCCAGGAACGTTTATGTGTAGTTGTGTTTTGGTTTCTCCTTGCTCCCAGGTCTGGTCCTGTCGGGTTTTGTTTAGGTATTTTATCCTTGCCCTCTGTCCTTGTGTTTGCCCCCTCCACCCGCCCTGTTCTAGCTTGGGTTCCTTCTTTTTTCTGGAAGGTCCCTCAGGATGCCGAACCTTAAAGGAGGGGCTATGTCACGGTCAGCGGCCCCGCTGACCCCCCTCCCTTTAGCCTGACCCTTCTGTCCTCACACTTACTCCTTTCTGTCTTTTTTTGCCCCTTCTTTCCACAGTCCTATTTAGTTCATCCCAGTAATGCCTGTCACCCTTCCTCTGCTCCTGTCTCTCTGCACCATGCCTTCCCTGCTTAATCAGTTCATCTGTACATGCCTCCCTGCTTAATCTTCATGTTCTTTGTTCCTCTGCCCTTCTGATTTCTGTTCTTTGTGTGATTTTGTTTCTTGTTGTAACTTTGTCTCTGTCATTTCCGCCCTGATTCTACTCATCTGCTCACTCTTTCTGCCCCTCATGTCATTGTTTGTTTTTCCTGCTGTGTTTTGCTTTTCACCCATCTGTCATTGCTCACAGCCTTTCCTGTCAGTCAACTGTTCACCACACCCCTTCTGCCTCAGCTTAGCAATCAGTCTTCATTCCTCCCACCTGTTCAGTCAGCTCAGCATTTAAGCTCCTGCCATCCACTGCAGTTTGTCCAGTCATTGAGTTTTTTGGTTGCAGCTCTGTTATCACAGACAACACGGTCCTTCTCTGTTCCTACCTGAATCCTTACCCATCCTGTTTGCCTGCCTAAATCTTAGTTTATAAGTTTTTGCCGCCACGCCGGCTTTTTGTTTTGTGATGTTTAAAAATAAACAAGTATTATTTTAAAACAAATCTCCTGCTTCATCATCCTGCTTGCTTTTGGGTTCAAACCTAAACGGATCGTGACATTTTCAGGTTCAGGAATAATAGTTACGGGATCACTGTCAAACCAGGACTCCAGCCACCGCAGACATAAAAGCAAATGCCTTCACCTTTCATTTTGCAGGAGAGCTCTGTGACCCTAAATCCACAATGGAGTTCTTTCTTACCCTCTCTGTACTTCTCCATCAGTATCCTCATTCATTCATTCATTCATTCATTCATTCATTCATTCATTCATTCAACCTTTATTTATACAGGCTAGCCTCGTTGAGCCATGGGGACTCATTTACAAGAGGGACCTGTCTCACTCACACCCAGGGTCAATTTAGAGTTACCAATCAGCCTAACATGCATGTTTTTGGACTGTGGGAGGAAACCGGAGCACCCGGAGAAAACCCACGCATGCACGGAGAGAACATGCAAACTCCACCCAGAAAGGCCCCCGGACCGGGACTTGAACCAGGGACCTGCTCGCTGAGAGGCAGCTGCTCTACCAGTTGTGCCACCTTGCTGCCAAAAGGCAAAGATGGCATCTGTGGTGCTCTTTCTTGGCATGAAACCATACTTTTGGTCACAGTCACCTCTCGTTAAGGCCCCCGCATACTCATGTGTACTGTGCGTACTCCGTGAGCCGCGCAGTCTCCACATGTACTGTCTGCAGGTGGTTGAGACTTCAGACTCGAGCGTACAGATTTTAATTATCTCATGACAATTTCCTTCATTTCTCACAAACTCAGTCATGGCGTCAACCAACGAGGAGGAAGAGATCACTTTCCTCTTGGCAAAAAGCGAAAGAAAAGAAGGTGGGACATGAAGACAATGGACAGCGAGAAACATTTTGAAAAAGGAGAGGAGGTAGCCTCTGTGCTCTCTATAACATATTCTTATAGAAGATATACAGCATCTTGCTGCAAACTCTGAAGGACTTAAGCTTCCTCAGTCTGCTCTGTCCCTTCTTGTAGACGCTTCACTGTGTCATCTCCATCCAGTCCAGTCTGTTTTCAGGTGAACCTCAGGTATTTATACTTCTCCACTACCTCCACTTTTTCTCCCATGATGGAAATAGGGTTAGACCTGTTCCTGTTTCTCCTAAAATCTACAATCATCTCCTTTGTTTTTTTTCACATTCAAGATGAGATGACTGTTTCCACACCATGCCACAAAGTGGTCCACCAGTTCCCCGTACTCAGCTTCTTGTCCATCTCTGATACACCCGACCACTGCAGTCATCTTAATATTTCTGCAGATGGCAGGAGTCTGTGTTGTACTGGAAATCTGAGGTATACAGAGTGAAATGGAATGGTGAGAGTACAATAGTAAAGAATGACTTCATCACAGGTGTGTTCCGGTGAACTAGGAGTGTACAGCACATCAAGCAACCGCCTAACATTGATAAAAGCCTGATGGTTTTTAACAAACCCTCTCTGATCAGGCAAGACGATTGTGAGGACCACCGGCTCAAGTTATTTTGCTAGGACCTTTGCAAAAAAATTTGGATCAGTATTTAGAAACGAGATAGGTCTATATGAGCTGCAATTTTAAGGATATTTGTCTTTCTTAGATATCAGTGAGATAACAGCTTGACACATGGACAGTGGAAATGTCTGTGCAGTGACTCCTAAAACACAGACCTTAATAAGGGTGGGAGTAGACTTGAGAATTTTTTTTTAAACTCAGATGGGAAGCCATCTGGTCATCAGTGACAAGAACTGGGTTTAGAGATTCGAACGAGATCACAGACAGCAGGAAGGTTTAAAATATTAATAAACTGCTTCTGGTGGAGGTCTTATTCCCTGGGCCAGCACAATCTGAAGAGATAGGAGAGTTAATGAGCAGGAGTTCTATAATAATGTTCAGATTGTTTTGATGATAGTCACCAACCTTCACAGACAGATGAGGGAGTGATTCTTTAGATGAGGGAGTGATTCTTTGGTGACATCATCAGTGGTAAAGATGAGTCTGCTCTTTGACTGAGCTGAGCAGTGAGCAGCAAGGAGGGAAATCCAAATGGCAGGTCCAGAGAAACAGTCAAGGTCGATACACGGGTGGTCAGAGATCCAAAGCCAAACTTGAGACGAGGTCCAAAAGTCATCATCATTATAGAGGAAGCCAAGGTTATTTCCATGAGCAGAGCAGATAATCAAAAACAGATGGGCAGAGAGCAAAGGTGAGGAATCCGCGAAGCAGGCGAGAGGTCAAAACCAGGAAGACAAACAAGACTATGGCATGAATGCTGGACATTTACTCACTGTGAGGTTTTCAATAATCTGGCACTGAGTAGAGTTACTATGGGGTTTAAATACAGGTAAAAACAGGTGAGCTGCATGAGGGCTGATTGCAGTGACTCGGCAGAGTGGGTGTGGCTAAGTGAGCAGGCTGACAGGAGAAGAGAACAACAAACAGGAACTATGGCCAGCAGGGCAGAAAACGTGACAATCAGGGGATTTCCCATTTTGCAGATCAAGGTCAAGGTTCTTTATTGTCATTTGCATCACTGTGGTACATGTGGAGGAACGAAATTGTGTACACAGTGTCCCAGTTACATCCAACAAAAGTATGAATTGTAAAAGAAAAACAATAATAAGATCTAAGATATGAACTAAGAAATATGCTAAACTACAGTAAGAATATGCTAAACAATAGTGCAAAAACAATATGCCAAACAACAGCAGCACAAAAATGAGTATGTGAGCAGATAGATATGAATGAATACAGCAGCATGAAATAAATCAGCAGCATGAGATCAGCAGCATGGATAGTCAGCAGCAGTGGCGGCTGGTCATTTTATTTTATGGGGGGGCGCCATAAACTGTTTAATTTTTTTAAACATGTGTAGAAGTATGCATAATTATGTTTGTAGTAAAGTAAAAGTTTGATCATGTTTTTATTTGTATATATCAGGTGTATCCATTTGTATAAAACTATCATTAATAAAACATGGTTCATCTTCACCTTGTTTGAGGCATCAGTGTGAAAAGAGAATGGGAGTGTTCTGCTTCCACTTTTCAATTTTTGGACAACTTCTATCATATTCTGTTATCATTATTTTAGTAATACAAGTTCATAATATAAATAGAATTGTGAGGGACCAGACTTAAATAAGGACAAAGGTGTTCAAAAATCTGGCAAATAATTCAATTTAATAGTTCCAAAAATAAACTAACAAAGAATTAAATTTCAATGAAAAATAAATAAAAAGATAATAACCAATTTGGGCCCAACTTAAAGGAGCTATATGTAATTTTCTGTAGAGCGCAGCACTTAGAAATATTTTCAACAGGGAAAAGCATTCGGCTCCCTCCCCCTCAGAGCCATATATGGCTCTGTTCCCCCGTGGTCTGCTGAACTTGAGATTAGCTCCGCCTCCGCTGCATGTCCTCTCAGAGCCGCTTCGATATTCTGTGTTTATATGTTAAAACGTTCTAAAAAAATATTATAAAACCATGGAGCGCTGGTCCAGCACACCAGAACACCAGCAAATCTGCAGAGCCTCGGGCAGCCACGTTAAGGGGCGACCGTGGTGTAGTGGTAATGGCAGTTGACCCCTGATCGGAAGGTTGGAGGTTCGAATCCCGCATCCGCCTACCATGTGTCGTTGTGTCCCTGGGCAAGACACTTAACCCCGAGTTGCTCCCGGTAGGTCTGGATGGCGCCTTGCAAGGCAGGCTACCACTACCGGTGTATGAATGTCTGAATGAATGGGTGGATGGCTGGTATTGTAAAGCGCTTTGGGGCTCCTCACAAGGGGCTGGAAAGCGCTATATAAATAAGCTCCATTTACCATTTACCATTTGAACCCTATTTTAATTTGCTCGTGACAATTTCATTTCCTCATTCATTCCAGTCACAGCAGAGGGAGCGGAGCGAGGAGGAAGCGATTATTTGACTTTTGGCAAAAAAAAAAGTCCAGAAAAGGGATGAAGAAGGGGAATTTAATACATTTGTGTCACATACAAAACAGTTTTGCATCGCTTTGCAATTCTTTGAATGAGAACGTGCCGCGGCCGCTGCGGGCTGACGGGGGTGGGGGGGGGGCGTGTAGGGTGGGAAGCTCTGTTTTTATTGGCTGGTTAAAACTCTGTTTTTATTGGCTGGTTAAGGACGGGTCACTCTGTGTTTTTATAAATGCTGATAGAGAAGCAAGGGGACTATAGTTTTTTTCAGAGATTACTTTGTCTAACATCAGTCTGTCAGTAGATAGTGACAGAGTGAAGAAATATGTTAAAAAAATATTGTTAGAAAAGTTACAGACTGCACTACAAAACTACATACTGAACCTTTAAACAGGTCAACTGAAGTCTAACAAGGAGGAATGATTCCAGATTAGATTTTAAATAACCGATTTATGGGGAAGAAAAATTATCTATTTTACTGTGATTATGTTATTTCAGCAACCTAGTAAACAAAACAACTTGATATTATATATGAATGTTATAATATAATGTGATACAATAAATAAGACTGATTTATCTAATAAGTATTAGACATATGTTTATTTTATTTTTAAATTTGTGGTGCCCAGCCCAAACACAGGGATAACAGTTATATTTGTGCTTTTTATCTGTAGAACAAGAGAGTTTGCAGGCTGTCATAACACTGACCGTCATTATTTAACCTTGCATTATTAGCTTGGGTCATGGGCACATAAGAAAATCTTCCATGGCACATTTTTATCTGTATAAATACTTAATAATTCAATGTTAATAGGAGCTAGTTACTTGTAAGGGGCTTTGTTTTCATTCTCCAGATCAATACAGTGTTAAAAAATAGTATAACACCACCAGTGACATTTATTTAGTATATAAAATTATTAATATTTGATTATTTTTTAAAGCAAATTTAAATAAATGTAGCCATCAGAGTCCAATATGATAACCAGGCGGCTAGTGCTAGCAGGCTAACAAACAAACAAAGAAAAAAACAAACTCACCACTTCCCACTTGCAGTCAGCTGAAGGCTTTTTTCACAGAGCTATCTAATATCTGAGAGGCAAATCAGTCAGAAATGCAAATATATATTAGATAAAGGGCTTTCAATTATTTAAAATGTACCTGAGCAAGCCTGCTTGAGTCACTGCACAGCTCTGTAATCCCAGACAAAAAAAAAGGAGAAAAAAAAAACTGGACCGGAACAGTTCATTGTTCTGTACGTTCAGCTCACGTTGGACTTTTCAGGGCGTAGAAAACTGCACCCTGAAGATTCCCATTGTATTGTAACGTGGTGGCATAAGTACGCATGTGCCAGTTATAATTAGAGTCAATGGATCAGATAAGAGCGCCCCAAAACCGGAAATACGTCACCAATCAGAAAACGTTTTTTGAAACAAACAACATAACTCATCATTACTCATAAACTATTTATCCTACACAACTAAAAACACATATGCATATATTTCAAAATTTTTTATGTTATTATTTCATTTTTATTATATATTTTTTTAAGTATTCAATGTAAACTGGTTCAGAACTTCCAGTTGGGCGGCGCCCTGGCGCCCTCTATTGGCCGGCCGCCCCTGGTCAGAAGCGCATATTAACAATCGAGTGGCATTAGCCTACAGTTTTTTTCTTCCCACAATGATAATCCTGATTAGGGATTCATGATTCTAACAGCTTCAGGGTATAAGCTGTTTCTCAGTCTAGTGGTTCTGCACTTAATACTCCTCAACCTTCTGCCTCGCCTCAGCCACATGAGGAAGTAGAGTCTCTGATGTGCTTTCTTGATCAGGCTGGTGGTGTTGTTGCCCCAGCTGAGTTTGTTGTTCAGGTGTGCACACCCATGTACTTGTAGCTGGAGACCACTTCTACCACAGATCCTGCTGTATTGGTGTGTGTGTGTATTTGTTCTGTCTGAAGTCCACGACCATCTCCTTCATCTTCTTCACATTGATGTGAAGGTTGTTCTTCCTGCACCAGCTCTCCATGTATTCCACCTCCTGCCTGTAGCTGGACTCATCATATCATATCACATATTATATCATATATCATATGATACCATATGATATGACATGATATTAAATATAATATATACCGATCGGAAGGTTGGAGGTTCGAATCCCGATTTCCCACCCCATGTGTCATGTCCCTGGGCAAGACACTTAACCCCGAGTTTCTCCCGATAGGACTTGCTGTCGCCTTGCATGGCAGACTACCTCTACCGGTGTATGAATGTGTGTATGAATGGGTGGATGGCTGGTGCTGTAAAGTGCTTTGGGGACCCTTACAGGGGGCTGGAAGGCGCTATATAAGTATGCTCCATTTACCATTTACCATATCATATTGTATCGTATCCATCCATCCATTATCTTTTACCCGCTTCTTCCATTTTGGGTCACGGGGGTCGCCGGTGCCCAAGTCCAGCAATCACTGTGCATATTGTATCATATCACATCATATAATATATAATCATTTAGTTGATTGCGGAGTTTATCTCAGCTATAGAAAACTCCCTCGCCAAGTCCCCAACAAGATCAAGATTCACTGAAGGAAATTCAAGATCTCCAAAAAAGTTCTTCATGTCCGATATGTTAGCTGGTGACTCAGTCATATACAGTACAATGACTGGTAAAATTTGCTAAAACATGTATTAATTTCAGCATTGTTGTGGCAAGCAGCTCCCTGTTCATTGTTTATTGCTGTAATAGTTTGGTTGGCTGACTGTCGCCGCAACTGATGTGCGAGCAAGCACCCAGCCTTTTCACTGTGCTCATAGTAACCCTGTCTAGATTTAGAGATTAAATACTCTGCCTGCTGAGTAGACAAAGTATTAAATTCAGATTGAGTTAACAAACGTTTTTTTCATTAGATCCCATGAGGGGCAGTGGATATATTCCACGTGTGTACGGCCCCTTCATCGCTGGAGCTCTATATTCCAAGGGCGGCCGTGGTGTAGTGGTAATGGCAGTCGTCTCCCGATCGGAAAGTTGGCGGTTCGACTCCCGGGACCCGCACCATGTGTCGTTGTGTCCTTGGGCAAGACACTTAACCCTGAGTTGCTCCCGGTAGGACTGGAAAGCACCTTGCATGGTAGTCTGCCACCACCGGTTTATGAATGTGTGTAGCATTCAATATATGTGTAGCACTTTGAGATTTTCAGTAATGAAAAGTGCGTTATAAATTGAACTAATTATTATTATTATTATTCACTGTCTAACTGTAGTATCTCATTTGTTAACTGTCTTAGCCATACAGACCCCTTCTTTTTTTTTGCACAGTAAGAAATTATTTGACCCCTCAGGTGCACCTTTAATGCCTTCCAGACAGTACAGAGTGGCATTTCTGGTGTTCGGTTAACTTCAAGGTAAAATAGTAAGAAATGTGGCAAAGTCTTCCTTGGATAAAAGTAAGGGGTTGAATCTCCAAGGATGAAATACAGATTTTGTGACTGGGATAAATCATTTCATAATAAGGGGACCATGGTCCGAGACAACCATGGCCTCATAATCACATTCCTTCACCAAAGCCAAACTTTGCTTATCAAGAAAAAAAAAAATTTGGGATTATGTCTTATGGACTGGGGAAAATAATGAGTTTGATCTTGAAACGCCTAACATCAGCCTCACCATATGATTCAAGGAAAGAGTTGATTACAGTAGTTGAGCAGTCTTAAGGGCGAGGCATAGCTCCGCGCAAGCGCGAGCGCGAGGCCACGCGGTGCCACGCTTGAGCGAGCGCCGCGGCACAAGCCTTTGAACGCTCGCGCGAATGCGCCAAGCTCAAATTTTACGACCGCTCACGCGCGCGCGGTGTCTCTCAATAAACTGCCCTGGTGGCGGACTGTTTTGTGTGACACACAAATGAATTAAATTCCTCTTCTTCATCGCTGATCTGGACTTTTCTTTTGTTTTTTTGCCAAAAGTCAAGTGATCGCTTGAAGCGGTCACCATTCACTTCCTCCTCCGATGAGGAGGAATGAATGAACTTGTTCTCAGACCCGACCTGTCAATCAAATCAGTAGGCTGTCAGCAAATGACCAATCAGCTACCTCAATTTGTCCCGTAGCTAAACGCTCCGCCCTGCTTCTGCTCAAATGACATCAAGTATTTGGAGCGAAAACGTTGGAGCCACAGGCTGCTTCACGCTGTGCTCTGCTGTGAACCCCCCACGCGCTCTGCGCCGGCATTTAGTTTTCCCCATTGAACTACGGTCAATAGATGAAAGCACACAATTTGTGTCACCACCAATTATAAGATTATGTGTTGACATATTCGGTACGAGATCTCGGATACAAGCGGCTGAAATGAGTTTTCTCCGCAGGGTGTCTGGACTCTCCCTTAGAGATAGGGTGAGAAGCTCAGTCATCCGGGAGGGACTCGGAGTAGAGCCGCTGCTTCTCCACATCGAGAGGAGCCAGTTGAGGTGGCTCGGGCATCTGGTTAGGATGCCTCCTGGACGCCTCCCTGGGGAGGTGTTCCGGGCATGTCCCACCGGGAGGAGGCCCAGAGGAAGACCCAGGACACGCTGGAGGGACTATGTTTCTCGGCTGGCCTGGGAACGCCTTGGGATTCCCCCAGAGGAGCTGCTCCATGTGGCTGGGGAGAGGGAAGTCTGGGCCTCCCTACTTAGGCTGCTACCCCCGCGACCCGACCCCGGATAAGCGGACGAAAATGGATGGATGTATGGATATTCTGTATATTTGAGAAGATAGATAGATTTATTTGTCCCCATAGGGAAATTAGTTTGCAACATTGTCAGCAGGCATTGACATAAAGGACATACTTATACATACATGACATTAAGGCTACTAAAAAATGTAGAGTTGTCACAGTTGGGAGCATATACCGAAACCAAGATCACTTGCAGCACATAAAACTTCCCTACCACTAAAACACAATGCCCAACATTATCAGCATGCACACTCGAGGCTGTATATTGCACCTGCTTACCAACTATAATAGCGCCTCTCTTGATTAGATTGGAAATTAGACAGAAACACCTGAAGTTGGTTCCACAAGAGAGGAGCCTGATAATTGGTTACACGCCAAGTACAAAGTACCTTCCAACCTGTCTCTCTAATTACTGTAGTAGTCCAGTCATTTGGAAGCTCTTTCTTACCATCCAGAGCCTTAAACAGCTCCTCTCTGAACTCCTCAACATTCTTCCTTCTTCATCTTCCACCATTGGGTCTTCTCTGAATTTACTCTTTCTCTCTTCTTCACCACAGCAGTTATAAACAGCCCTCTGATGTTGTCTGATCAACTTATTGACTGGCTTTGCAGTAGTTTAATTTTAAATTGTTTTATTGTGTTTTTCTAAATTTTCACAAATTACTGTAGTTATTGCTCATTCAGTAGAAGCATAGCATTATTATATATATATCACTTCCTTATTTCTTTCTTTACAGTGTTTTGAAGCACTCTGTGGATGCCACTTTTGAAGACCAGGGCCCCAGTCCAGGCTACCGGATAGAAATGTCTATATTCTATGTGGTCTACTTTGTGGTCTTCCCTTTCTTCTTCGTCAACATCTTTGTTGCATTGATCATTATCACCTTCCAGGAGCAAGGAGACAAGGCTCTATCTGAGTGCAGCTTGGAAAAGAACGAGGTAATGCACTGACACACCAAACTTTGTTGGATAGATGGGTCCATTTTAATTCAGTTATTTTCAATTTAGGTTATTTCTGTAGCACAAAGTCACATCAGAAGTCATCTCAGGGCACTGTACAAAAACATTCACATACATTATAAAAGACAGTAAAAGTTATCTGTCTAAGGAAGCAGCAGATTGTGTTAAATATTTACTTCGTCATAGTCTCCCATCCTGAGCAAGAACAAAGGAGATAGTGGAAAGGAACTCTTTTAACAGAGAAAAACTTCCAGCAGAACCAGGCTCAGGACCTGCGGCCATCTGCTTCGACCAGCGGGGTTTGAGAGGGCAGGAATTAAAAACAGACAAACACAGAATGACAGGTCCAGATGTACTTTCTATAGGAGGAAAGACAAAAAAACATGTGAAAGCTGCTATATGTAACTTTTCTAAAAATATATTTTTAACACATTTCTTCACTCTGTCACTATCTCCTGACAGACTGATGTTAGACAAGTAATCTCTGAAAAAAACTATAATCCCCTTGCTTCTCCAGGTGGTACTAAAAGCATTTCTAAAAACCCACAGTGACCCGCCATTAACCAGCCAATAAAAACAGAGTTTTTAACCAGCCAATAAAAACAGAGCTTCTCACTTCTCACCTAACCCACGCCCCCGCCTGTCCCAGCCCCAGCGGCCGCGCACGTTCTCGTTCAAAGGATTGCAAAGCGATGCAGGACTGTTTTGTATGTGACACAAATGTATTAAATTCCCCTTCTTCATCCCTGATCTGGACTTTTCTTTTGTTTTTGGCCAAAAGTCAAGTGATTGCTTCTTCCTCCGCTGACTCCATGACTGAAATGATGAGGAAATGAATTAATTTGTCACGAGCGAATTAAACTCGGGTTCAACGTGGTTGCGCAAGGCTCTGCAGATTTCCTGGTGTTCTGGTGTGCTGGACCAGCGCTCCATGTTTTTATTTTATTTTTTAGAACATTTTATTAACATATAAACACAGAACATCACAGCGGCTGCGACAGGACATGCAGTAGAGGCGGAGCTAAGGAGGCTGAGCTGAAGTTCAGCCGAGAGCAAGGGGGAGGAACCAGAAACGTGTCTCTGTTCAAAATTTTTCTAAGTTCCAGCATGTTCCAAAAACTACATATAGCAGCTTTACATCAGACTTGCTCCCACACAACATTATCCCACCAGGTGAGACACCAATTGGAGTTAGGAGGTCTGCTCGTTTACAAAAACCGTAGCCTCTCAATCCAATAAATCCTATTTTTGAGGGAAATAATAAGTTCCCTGCTCCAACTCGATCTAATAAAATTAATAGACTTCATCTGTCTTTGATGAGACTCGATCAGTGCAGTCTGTTAACACATCAACGTGGAGGCCCTCTCCCCAACCTGGTTGACCCTCAAAGGCTTACACAGGAAGTTGCAGTCCAATCGCTTAGGCCAGGAACTGGAATTAATTCCAGCCTGTTAGCTGAAAAGGACAGGCTGATGGCTTCGGGCCTACAGGAGAATGTGGTGAAAACCATACAGAATGCCCGTGCCGTGTCAACACAGTCTTTATACGCACAGAAGTGGCGTATTTTTGAAGCCTGGTGCTCAGAAAGAAACATCATTTCTTATGCTTGCGACTTGGCTCAGCTCCTAACTTTCCTTTAGGATTTACTGGAAAAGGGTCATTCTTATTCAACGATTAAAGTGTTCCTTGCAGCTATCACATCCAATCATAATAAGGAAAGGTGTGCTTTGAACCAAGCCACCCAGCAGGACCTTGACCCCTAGTTGGCATCTTGGCCTGGTCCTGGGGGCTCTTTGCGACCCGCCATTCGAGCCTCTGAGCAAGATTAAGATAGATCTTCTATCTTATAAAACTGCTCTTCTCCTGGCTCTTTGCTAGGCGAAACGCGTGGGTGACCTCCACGCTCTATCTGTACATTCATTATGTACCATATTCGCCCCTGACGGGTCAAAGGTCACCCTGAGGCCTAATCCCGCTTATACTCCCAAGGTCTTGACTCTGAACCATAGGAGTCTAGACTTTGACCTCTCCTCCTTACCACCTGCCCCTGTCCTTACTCAAGAACAGGAGAGACTAATGCCCCTTTTCCACCGGTCGGCACGGGTCGGATCAGATCGGCTCAGATCGGCTCAGTTCGGGTCGGGTCACATCTAAGTTCTGTTTCCACAGCTTTTTTGTACCCCTTCTGTGGGCGGGGTCCAGAATCCTACTCGTCTTACCACATGGTGGCAGTAGTGTTCCCTCAAGCTATTTACTAGTAGCCACCACTAGAAGAAGAACACGATAAAGGCTTTGACAGAATGTTGTGAAAGAGATGTCATGCTATAATGAGTACCTCATGAGCTGTAATTTTTAAACCCAATTCATAATCCTACCTTGTTGCCTTCTTTAAACCCATGTATTTTCCAATTTACTATTTTTACAATAAAGATGTATTAAAAACATTTTTTATTATTTAGTTATGCACAAGGTGCTTGATAAAGTTGCAAAACCATATTTGTCTGAGCTGCTTCAACCTTCCTGCCCTCCTCGATCTCAGATCAGCTGAGCAGTTGCTGCTGACAGTCCTCGAAACTAGGATGAAGCTCAGAGGTGACAGAGCGTTTGGCGTTGTTGCTCCCAGGCTGTGGAACTGTTCAGTGTCAGCGAGGCCTTCTCTCTTCCTGTTTTTAAATCTCTTTTAAAAACACACTTTTATTCCTTGGCTTTTAACACGTGATCTTGTCTTTTATGGCATGTTAACACACCTGCAGTAAGACTGGTACATGTATTTATTTATTTTTGTATGCTTTTTATAGTTTTTAATTAACTTGTCTTTTATGTTATTGTACAGCTTTTTGGTTGACCCTGTGGTTTTTAAAATGTGCTTTATAAATAAAGTTGATTGATTTAAAACATCACACTGTGATCTTTGAAACTGCCAGTGTCTCCCTGGCAAAGCTGCTTCTGGGCACAGATGATGGATGGATGGATGGATGGATGGATGGATGGATGGATGGTCTGTGAACACCTTGAAGAGCTGAAGGGGTGGATGTTGATGCCTGTGTCTCCCTGGTAAAGTTGCTGCTGGGCGCAGATGATGGATGGATGGATGGATGGATGGGTGGATGGATGGTCTGTGAACACCTTGAGGAGCTGAAGGGGGTGGATGTCGATACCTGTGTCTCCCTGGTAAAGTTGCTGCTGGGCGCAGATGATGGATGGATGATGGATGGGTAGATGGATGGTCTGTGAACTTTAACTTTAAACTGTCCAAAGGACTTTGGCCACTTTTGACTGTTTTTGCATGACTTCATCCTAGAACCAAATAATTTATAACGTAATAACAGTTGAGCAGATTCTAATAATCTTTATCTTATGATTCTTTAAAGGTCAAATGCAAATGGAAAGTTCTCTTAACTTCCAGTATGGATTTAAACACTATACACACTTCACATTGTAAAATAAGTTTAGGAAATTGAATGTTCGAGGACACCACTTAAGAAAATATAACGTTTAATAGGAAAAGTTTGAAGTGACAAACAGAAGTAACAAATTTCCATCTGGTGTCTCACGGCTTCCTCCAGAAGACGACACAGGTTGTTGAATTCTGGTGATTTTCTTCTGTTGACTGTAAAAGAAAAATGTGGTTAATTTAGTCCAGAAACTGTTTTTTTTTTTTTACTAACAGAATGTAATCACAGGATGTTCATGTACTGACTGTAACCCGTTGGAGTTATTTGAATTAATATTCAATGTTTTATAGACATAAATGTGTCAAGCTAGCTTCAATTATTTTCGCCATAGTACTTTGTAACACTTATCATGAAATACCTAAAAAACCACACCACTGATATTATCCAAATTAATACAGTGTAATCACAAGATGTCCATGTACTGACTGTAACCCGTTGGAGTTATTTGAATTAATATTCAATGTTTTATAGACATAAATGTGTCAAGCTAGCTTCAATTATTTTCGCCATAGTACTTTGTAACACAAATCATGAAATACCTAAAAAACCACACCACTGATATTATCCAAATTAATACAGTGTAATCACAAGATGTCCATGTACTGACTGTAACCCGTTGGAGTTATTTGAATTAATATTCAATGTTTTATAGACATAAATGTGTCAAGCTAGCTTCAATTATTTTCGCCATAGTACTTTGTAACACAAATCATGAAATACCTAAAAAACCACACCACTGATATTATCCAAATTAATACAGTGTAATCACAAGATGTCCATGTACTGACTGTAACCCGTTGGAGTTATTTGAATTAATATTCAATGTTTTATAGACATAAATGTGTCAAGCTAGCTTCGATTTTTTTCACCCTAGTACTTTGTAACACAAATCATGAAATACCTAAAAAACCACACCACGGATATTATCCAAACCAACACAGTGTAATCCCAAGATGTCCATGTACTGACTGTAACCCGTTGGAGTTATTTGAATTAATATTCAATGTTTTATAGACATAAATGTGTCAAGCTAGCTTCGATTTTTTTCGCCCTAGTACTTTGTAAAACAAATCATGAAATACCTAAAAAGACCACACCACTGATATTATCCAAACCAACACTGTGTAATCACAAGATGTTCATGTACTGACTGTAACCCGTTGGAGTTATTTGAATTTATATTCTGTTTTTTTTTATAATTTATTTTCGTAGTGCACGCACAGGTTTGGAAGAAGTCAAAGCGAACCTACTTTAAATGCAGCAGATTTGATCACTACGTGACATTATTAAAGGATGGTTAATCAGGAACCCTCCTGGTATAAAGTCAGCTATGAAATATATTTTCATATCTGTTCATTGAGCTACATTTTAAAGACATAAAGCCGCCCGCGTGCGTTGCTCGTGGTGATCCTACTTTTTAAAATCCTGCAGTTTTTAGCAGTACGTGATTTTATTAAGGACACGTTCCGCTGAAGACCCATCTTTGCTATAATTTTAAAAACAAATAATTCTTTTTACCGTGTTTATCATGTAAAGTCCTGCCGTGTTCACTTCCCTCTCTTCCGTGAAAACAGCTCGAATCCACACAGACTCCTCCTTCCGGAGCGGGTGAGGACGCGTTGGCACCCCTCTGAAACCACACCAGAAATCTGGCGCAGTGCAGTACGGAATATCCGGTGGAAAAGGCGTAAAGTGGGTGTCTGCGACGCACATATGACGTAATATCCAACCCGAGCTGACCGGTGGAAAAGGGGCATAAAGGCTCTCTGCCCTGTGAGAGCTTTACACACTTACATACAGAGAACAGCCAAATGGAGGGAAACAAACCAACTGTTTGTCTGCTTTGCCGCACCTGCTACAGGAAAGGCCCTATCAAAACAGCGCCTCTCACATTGGGTGATGGAGGCCATTAAACAGTCTGGTTGGGATGGGATCTAGCAGACATGGACGGTTTGGATGAAGCTATTGTTTCTGACAATTCAGAGAGCTCAACAAGACAAAAACAGTCCAAACATAGATTAGGATCTAGTGACATTTCTAATGCTGCCTCTTATGACAGGGAACCAGAGGCAATAGTAAGAAGGATGGTTTGAATTTTTTTCCCTACTTGAAATAATTTTATTTAAAAAAAAATTCTCATGAACTCATCACTGCTTATAGTTGTAGGAATACATGACTCAACAGAGATAGGATTTTTCATTACACTAGTTAAAGTACTGAAAAGTAACCTGGGGTTATTTTTATTCTCATCTATTAGACATGAATAATATAAAGTTCTAGCTTCACAGTGAGCTTTTGTATACGTTAGCAAACTATCTCTCCAACTTAAATAAAATTATTCCATAGTAGTGGAGTGCCATTTTATTTCCAGCTTTCTTAATACCTGTTTTAAAGTACATAACTCAGAATTGATGCAAGGAGCCAGTCTCCTCTGATTGATTACTTTTTTTTTTTCAGGGAAGCCGTTTTATCGAGTGAAGTTTGCATTCAAGTTGAAATATTATCAATGATATAACCTTTAAATTTGTTTTAGTTGTTGACATCAGTAGAAGCATGATAAAATGTTTCCAAATGTCTAAGATACTTGAATGTTTCAAATAAAATATAAAGAAATACTGCAATAACAGTCTTGCTTTAATTTTTTTGCAGAGGGCTTGTATTGATTTTGCCATAAATGCCAAACCTTTGACACGCTACATGCCCAAGGACACACAGTCCTTCCAGTACCGAATGTGGAAGTTTGTGGTCTCAGCTCCATTTGAGTACTCCATCATGATTATGATCGCTCTCAATACTGTTGTTCTCATGATGAAGGTAGGAGAGAACATTCATTTTTATGAGATCTTTTCAATGTCTTTGTATTATCAGTCTTTTACAGTATTCTACTTTTCATTCCTAGGTAAAGTTTAAGTTCAAGTCTTTGAACCTTCCCAAAAATTGTAGTTTATTTTTATTAGGAGTCAGATACAAATATTTTTTATAGTTATATGTTATACTAAATAGCCACTATTATGAAAGACTATTTCACCTCTCTTGCTGCAAATCAGGACAAGACGTGAGACGTAGGTGCACTGCCTGTGAAGAAACCATCTGATTACCCACATCCCCAAAAACTCACTGTTTGGAGGAGTGTGTTTTCAAATATTTTTTAATTAAAAAGTACTAGCATCCCTTAAGGTATGCACATCATTGTTGTGATATCTTACAAGTCAGTGCTAAGATCATGAGGATAACTGACAACTACAAACATAAGAAGTTCATCTCAGTTCTTGTCAATCTGACCGTTAAAGACATTTTTATGTAGGCTTTTGTTAGCTGTGTCAGCCATGTTAATTTGGGTTGACTTCAAGCACTGAGTCGTTAATGTAGACGCAGATATTGTTTTTTGAGACTTTCACTCAAAACAGTCAGTGCCTCAGAGCACAAGCCAAGATTTTGCACATTGGAGCATGTGGGCATGCCTGGAGTAGAGGAAAGTTTTTTTACACCAGTGCATCCTGAAACAGCCTTTACTCCTGTTCTTTAGTTTCATGGAGCTCCGGACTACTATGATGCAATGCTCAAGTACCTCAACGTGGTGTTTACATTTCTCTTCTCTCTGGAGTGCATCCTGAAGATCATTGCTTTTGGTCCACTGGTGAGTACCATGAGGATCTATCTATCTATCTATCTATCTATCTATCTATCTATCTATCTATCTATCTATCTATCTATCTATCTATCTATCTATCTGTCTGTCTGTCTGTCTGTCTGTCTGTCTGTCTGTCTGTCTGTCTGTCTGTCTGTCTGTCTGTCTGTCTGTCTGTCTGTCTGTCTGTCTGTCTGTCTGTCTGTCTGTCTGTCTGTCTGTCTGTCTGTCTGTCTGTCTGTCTGTCTGTCTGTCTGTCTTGTCTGTCTGTCTGTCTGTCTGTCTGTCTGTCTGTCTGTCTGTCTGTCTGTCTGTCTGTCTGTCTGTCTGTCTGTCTGTCTGTCTGTCTGTCTGTCTGTCTGTCTGTCTGTCTGTCTGTCTGTCTGTCTGTCTGTCTGTCTGTCTGTCTGTCTGTCTGTCTGTCTGTCTGTCTGTCTACCCATCCATCTGTCTGTCTGTCTGTCTGTCTGTCTGTCTGTCTGTCTGTCTGTCTGCCATCCATCTATTGATTGATTGATTGGTTTCAGAACTACCTGAAAGATGCCTGGAACGTGTTTGACTTTGTGACGGTGTTGGG
This sequence comes from Garcialebias charrua, assembly GCA_038048925.1. NCBI lineage: Eukaryota > Metazoa > Chordata > Actinopteri > Cyprinodontiformes > Rivulidae > Garcialebias > Garcialebias charrua. The sequence continues at coordinate 23,005 of JBBPBX010011972.1, read as the reverse complement.
CAGCATCACTGACATCCTGGTAACAGAAATCAATGTAAGAGCACCTCCTCCCCACACACACAGAACCCACAGCACAATAATGTACTGCATCCACAAAAACGTGTTGTGATAATAAGTTGGACCCACAAACAGCAAACATCAAGCTTCACGGCAGCAACATGAGCAGAATTGTCCCGTGGCAGCAATCAGATGTTTTCAGGGTTTGAGGCAGGAAGTGGTTGTGTGATTGGAGACATTTTGAAATGTCACAGGAGGTGAATTCACCTCAAAGATTAATGGGATTGTCTGGTCATTTGTGAAGTGATGCTCTGTAGACAGTTATCAGTAGTTAATGCCACATGAGGTGTGACATCAGTCAGAAAGCAAAAAATATGAAGAAAAGACAAAAGTTCATCAAAGCATACTAGGCTAATGAGGATCCATTTCATAGATGTTTTTAAGTCTAGAAACCAAAAAAAAGAAAAAAGTACAACGAACACTACATTAGCTAATACTTTACCCCTACAATTTTGTACAGCACTTTTTGAGTTGCTGTTTTCTCAACTGAACAACCTATGTTATCACGTGAATTTTTGTGTGCTGAAACCGATTGTGCCATCAGTGCTAAAGCTGCTGAGCTGTTCACATGATCAGACCTAATTTTGGGGGAAGATGTGGCACAGTGGAAAGGCAGACCAAAAAGTCACCATGCCAAGCCCACATGTTTCAGTGTCCTGTTCAGGGGCGGCCGTGGTGTAGTGGTAATGGCAGTCGACACCTGATCGGAAGGTTGGAGGTTCAAATCTCGCGTCCGCCCACCATGTGTCGTTGTGTCCCTGGGCAAGACACTTAACCCCGAGATGCTCCCGGTAGGTCTGGATGGCGCCTTGCAAGGCAGGCTACCACTACCGGTGTATGAATGTCTGAATGAATGGGTGGATGGCTGGTATTGTAAAGCGCTTTGGGGCTCCTCAAAGGGGGCTGGAAAGCGCTATATAAATAAGCTCCATTTACCATTTACCATTTCAGTGTCCTTGAGCAAAGCAAATAATATTTAACTGTCCCCTGGGTGCTGAAGTATCTGAACTCTGCTCCACTTGGGTGTATCTGCCATGTGTGATGGAACAAATGTCATTATTGTATGAGCACATCCAGTGATGACAGTACAAAGTGTTGTTTTAACTCCCAGCACAATGAAATGGTTAGCAGCATAAGAACATTGACACACTATTCTCATACAATAGGATACATGACTTCTCTTAGTTCATATGCCGGAGGGTGTGGGTCCTTCCATCTGCACAAAATAAGTCTCCTGGCCAAAAGAGAGCCAAACACAATCATAACCTTCTCGTACTTCTCATACTGTTGTACTTGCTGAAGGACATATCCACAA